>JAOXJP010087414.1:0-14793 GCA_025762735.1 Platanus orientalis | reverse complement strand
GGTGAAGTGACATCTCAAAAACTGAGTTGATCCCCCCCTTGTGTGGCCATTGAGTGGCTCACAAGGGGGGTGTCGTAGAGGGTCACGCCGCAATCACTCGTGCTGGGGTGTTGCTGGCGAATTGAAGAACCTAATTATTTGAAATTTTGAAACCCAATCAATAAACAGACTTGGATGGTGACTATGTAACCATTGTGAGCTAAACTGGCTTAGCTCTCAACTCATTGTCACTCCTATCTACACGGGCATTCAGGAGGTTTCTTGACCCATGCACCAACACAAATGGTACATCTCTGTCTTTTAAGTTGAACTAACCTACCGAAACAAATAGATTTATGTTCTTAAAACATCAGGTTTCTTTGGTATCTGCTTCACGCTCAAATTACACCCGCATGCTTCTATGCATTTGACACTAGTTAACCAAGGATCCCCATGCCATCTATTTTGGTGTTATTACACCTGCCCAACTTATTAAAGCTTGTAAGTACTCCCCATGGCTGTGATGAGGGGATGCACCAAATGCAAAAATAATTAAAAGAATTCAATAGGGGTTGCGAGAGAGAGTTGATATAATCGCCAGTCAATATTTATCAACAAATGACATGATGCTTGACAAAGTTTGTTTTGGTAAGAGTATGATCATCTTGAGTCTGATTGGAGGGATATCACGCCAGGAACTCTTCAAAGCTTGACACTATGCCGTGATAAAGGGTATTTTGATGGACATAAAGGCTAATTATCTGTTGAGTTTTTACTGAAACTTTACCAAGACACCCATCGAAGCAATCATTGATTTCCTAGAAACCATAGATCAAAGAAGAAGAAGAAGAAGAAGAAGACAATTCATTAAAAGTTACAATTACAAAGATTTTACACAATACAACTTCAAAATGGTATAATGCATCATCTAGAGGAAGACAAAATCATTTGGACACCAACCTCTCATGGAAAGTTTACTCTAAAATTAGTATGGGAAAAACTAAGGGAAAGACATGTAAAAGTTGATTGGTGTAAGTCGATTTGGTTTCCTAACCATATTCCAAAACACAACGCCCTCATTTGGAGAGGTCTTATCAAGTGGCCTCCTACTCAAAGCCAACTTTGTAGATTAGGTATATTGAGATCATCTCAGTGTTACTTGTGCTAGAATGGAAGGGAAAATATTCATCACTTCTTTTAATATCCATTGGCATAAAAAATCTGGAAGGAGATCATGAAGATGTTAAGTATGAATAGAAAAAGGATCAAATGTTGTCCAGCTGAAATGCAATGGATTAAAGAGAGATTTAAGCGTGTAAAGCTTGAAGTTATGGTGGGTAGATTTTAATGGCACTCTTCACCATATATGGAGAGATAGAAACATAAGGTTTTAGAATTCAAGTAGAACTATTCAGCAGATCATTCAAGATATTATATTTGATATTCAACAAAGACTGCAACTTCTAATCAAATTTGTGAGAATTCTAATAGAAGCCACTACATTGCTGCATGCAGAATCTAAGAACAGAGAGCAACACATGATTTCAACAAACATGCCAATGGAATGCTCCTCCAATAGGATTTATCCAATCGTCAATGGATGGATTTGTAAACAATGTGAGAATGGGTTATGGAGGACTACAAAAAAGGAGGGCAGTCAACCAGTTTGTGCAATCATGGGAACAACCAACAATCAAAGTATCATATGGATGGAGATGTATGCTATACTTTAAGGGTTATGTATTACACAAGCTAAAGGCTACTCTAAAGTACATATGATATTTGACTTCAAAATGGTTGTGATGAAGGGAGTGGACGTTGGAGCTGTCAATGGCAAACATTGGGACTGTGGTCACTCATAAGAAGGGAGGTGAATCACCTTAAGGATTGTAAATTTCACCATGTATGGAAGGAAGCAAATCAATCAGCATATTTGTTATCTAATTTGGCAACTACTAAAGGAGGTCCTTCTTGAGCCATCAGATTTTCCAATTACATTACATGAGCTTTGTTGAGTGTCTTTAATTGACACGACTCTCAGTGCAAGAGTTGTGTTGTGTCTTTGTATGGAACTTGCCAAAATGGCAAGTAAGTTGGTTTTAGGGTTTTTTGTTTTTGGGTATAAAACCCATATTAGTGGGATTCTTTTGAGGTTCTCTCTCTTAAATGTTAATAGGGTTTGAAAGGGAAAGGAGGTAGGTTCATGTAATCTTTGGTTTTATATAATGAAAGCTCTCTTGATTGTTTTTGCCTATAGACATAAGTTATAAGCCGAACCATGTTAAATCGTCTTGTACTTTGTGTGTGTGAGTGTGTGATTTGCATTAATTTCTTCTTCTATTTATTGCTGTATACAATCCAAATCTAGGCTTCTACACAACAAATTGGTATTAGAGCCCTAGGTTGTGATTGGATTTTTCGATATGGCAGCAAAGTATGAAGTGGAGAAATTCGATGAACATAACAACTTCAGTATATGGTATGTGAAGATGTGTGCATTGTTGGTTCAATAAGGATTGACCAAAGCTTTGATGGAGAAGAAAAAACTTCCTGCAATGATGAAGGAAGACAAAAGGGAGGAACTTGACCTCAAAACACTCATTGCGATTCAGTTGTATTTGACTGATGAGGTGTTGACAGAGGTTGTAGAAAGAGGAATCTACGGCTGGGTTGTGGTTCAAGTTGGAAAGCCTGTACATGACCAAGTTTTTCACGAACAGGTTGTATTGGAAACAACGCATATTGAGGATGAAAGAAGGTATGTCTGTAAAAACACATTTGGATGAATTCAATAAAATCATTATAGATTTGAAAAACATTTATATTAAGATTGATGATGATGATGATGATCAAACTATCATTGTTTTGTGCTCCTTACCTGCATTATATAAACACTTTGTTACCATCTCCATGGAGAATGTTAAGGCATCCTTGTATTCTAGGGAATTGAAGAAGAAAGTATTTGGAAAAGATGGTGAAAAGCAGACAGAAGGTCTGTTTGTGGGAGGAAGAACAAATGAAAAATGTCCTGAAAGTGATAAATGTCAGTTTAGATCCAAGTCTAGAGGAAATGGTAAGATGCAGTACTTTCGTTGTAAAGAATATGACCACATGAGGAAGGATTGTCTAGAGTATTCTGAAAGGAAGAGATATGATAATCCCAATACAGTATTGGTAGAAGAACGATGTTCTCACAGTATCCAAAGGTATGGACACATTTTCTCATAATGAACGAATATTAGATTCAGGTTGTCCAGTTTATATTTGCTCCAAAAAAGAATATTTTGATACATTCCAAGAGAAAAAGACATGTTTTGTTTCTATGGGTGATGGGCCTACTTGTGACATCATGGGTGTTGGGACGATGAAGATCAAGATGTTTGATGGAGGTTCATACTTTGGGTGGTGTGGCATATGTCCTAAAGATACGAAAGAATTTAATATCCTTAGGCCAATTGGACTCCAATGGTTACATGTATTTAGTTATAGATGGAGCCATGAAAATCACACGTGGTTGTTTGGTCATGATAAAGGGAGAAAAGTGTGGTGATGCTTTGTATCGTTTGGTGAAGAATATAGTGATTGACAATGTTCCTTTGACTTCGACGCGTAGTTGGAAACGGAGTACACAGAATAACTAGTACTGGTGTAGAGTCTTTTCTGCTGTTGCAACAAATAGAGGTGATATAGGTTTCCAAGCAATAGATGATGGTGAGGAGGTTCTTGTGGTTAAGGAGGACAAATTGAGGTCATTCTCTGGAGTTGACTAAATGAGTCAGCTTGGAATAACTACACCTGTGCATTAGCTGTGTTATGATCTAGTCGGATGGTATCAGGACTGAATTGATTAGATGGTATGTGTAGCGGTGATTCTTCAAGGCCAATGGTTATTTGTTGTGACAACAAACAAGTTACGATTCAGGTTTAAGGTGGAGGTGCCTTCCAGGTACATATAGCACAGAGTTCACTAAGAAAGACAAGTGCAGGTTTTCTTCAAATGGTTCCGAAATGTGAGCCAAGGTGGAGTGTAGTGCACATGTCACAGGTTTTGTGTCTTATCAAAGATATAAGTGTTCGTAGTATCTAGAGTTACCTTTTGGGGTTGTGTAAAGAAGATGGGAGTAGAGTTTTTGATATTATGTAAGCTTGGTAGAATTAAAGCCAAGTTGGAGATTTGTTGAATGTTGAGGGCCGTGTTGTGCCTTTGTACGGAACTTGCCAAAATGGCAAGTAAGTTGGTTTTAGGGTTTTTTTTTTTTGTTTTGGGTTATAAAACCCATATTAGTGGGATTTTTTTGAGGTTCTCTCTCTTAAACGTCAATAGGGTTTGGAAGAGAGAGGAGGTAGCCGGTAAAGTTCATGTAATCTTTGGTTTTACATAGTAAAAGCTCTTTTGATCGTCTTTGCCCGTGGACATAAGTTTTAAGTTGAACCATGTTAAATCGTCTAGTGCTTTGTGTGTGTACTGTTTGCATTAATTTCGTTTTCTATTTATTGCTACGTACAATCCAAATTTAGGCTTCCACACAACAAGCTTATTGCAAATGATGCGAATTATTGCATTTATACATGATTGTAAATTTTTATAATTAATAAAGTCACATTTACTTATATATATATCTTAGAGATAGAGTAATGCTGCAATTTATGAGGAGATGGTACTTCATCTCTTGGCAATCAATAGTAATCATAACCCAATATTACTCAGTAAGAACAAATAGAGTTTTGTTGCATTTTGAAGCAATGTGGACAAAAGAAGTTGCTTTCAACGAGGCTTCAGTAGCTGTTTGTCAACAAACTACAAGCATCAATACAATACATGATAGATTTAAAGAACCAACGAGGTACATGCAGAATTGGAATAGAAATAAATTTGACATGATGACATGCCGAGAAGTCGCTTCCCTTCACGCCAACCGGATGGTCCACGGTTAGCCCAAGTCCTCTACTAAACTGTTCTTGCACACACTAGATAACATGGCATCAGGAAGCTAGGGCCGGCTTCTAGCTCTCCAACGGTCAAGTCAGGGAGATTAGGGGGACTATAGATGGAGCCTTTTTACTGTTAGGGTTTCTTAGAGTCCCATACTTGAGTAGTGAGCAGGTGCATCTATTTATAGACTCGGGTCGGGGTGTGTGACGATGAAGACTACGTGTCGCTCTCTCCCTCTGCCCCTGCACGTCATGTCCCCCATGCTCTTGTATGTCTTTGTTTCCCACAATTTCTGGCATGTTTCCTCCTTGCACGCCTGCCATTTTCTCAGAACTGACATGTCTGTTGGCAGATTTGTTGCAGAGGTTATGCAATTTGTATAACGGTTTCTAAATTATGTTTATCCTTAGGTTGACTTAGTCGGGATCGTTGCGATCTGCCAGGGATTAAGAGTCCCGGGGCCTCGAACAATCTTTGGGTGTCGAGTGCTATAGATGGTTCCGGTTTGGGGTTGGGATTCCGGTCTTCGACAGTCGTGGGGACTAGGGGCTAGAATCTTTGTGGCCCACCTAGGTCTCGTTCTTATAAGGTCGTGGTTTTCCTGGGTCTTGTTTTTATAAGGTCGTGGTTTTTCCCCCATTAGGACATATTCACAAGGAGCTGGTATTGGTCAGCAACAAGCTAACACAACTATTGACAGACAAATACAATGATCTTCTTCATAAAGAGGAGCTTTACTAATATCAAGCATTAACTGGTTTAAGGACAGAGATAGAAACATTGATCCTTACAAACGGAATACATCCAATACTGGATAAATTAAGCTCCCAACAACCCCCCCTCCTCTCAATGTGAATTCATCCTAGGGCAACAAATTATTGACAACATTATCATTGCATAAGCTATTTCACTCGATGGCCAAGGTGAAAGGGAAAAATTGGGGTGAAGGGGGGGGGGGTCGAGGCACATGATCGTGTTGAATAACCTTTAATCAATGGAGTACTAAGAGTATTTGGCTTTTCACAAGATGCATAAGAACTAATAATGGCTTGCATCACTACATCATCATTCTTCGTTCATCCAGGTAGAGGAATAAGGTAGGGTTACCCATTATCCCCATAACTCTTCATCCTATGCTCTAAACTGCTGTCTAGACTCGTTGAAGTAGAAGAAAATCATCAGACTTTCAAAGGTATCACAATAAATATGTGCCCTTAGTTGCTCACATAATGTTTGTAGATGATCTATTTATGGTTGGTGTAGCAACCGAGAAAACAATGACTTCAATTAAAAAGATACCTCATATTCATGAAAGATGGTGGAGCCAGAAAGTAAATTTTTGAAAAATATCTATATATATATTTCAGCAAGAACGTTGAAGGGGACAAGTAAAAGTCCAAATTTATCATATAGAATATCAAAGAATGAAGTGAGATGACACATATATGGGCAGATATTTAGTTTAAATAAATCTATATGGGATGGATACAGATTTTTCAAGAAAATTTTAAATCAAAGCTTGTGGTATGGAAAACAAAGATGATATCACACAGGCAGAACAGTTCTTACTAAATCGGTCTTATCATTTATATCAATTTATTACATGTCACATAATTAATCCCAAAAGCGATATATCACAAGCGTAATGATATCCAAAGGAACTTCTGGTGGGGGCATCAGGGAGAAAATTAACACCTATATCTCAAATTATGGAGCCACTTCCACAAGGAGAAAACAAATGGAGGATTGAGGATTAGAGATCTGGAGATAGTTAATAGGGCAATGGTCACCTAATTAGGATGGTGTTTATTGAGGAACCCTATATCAGTATGGGTCCAATTATTGAAAGCCAAATATATCCTTACAGTGATTTTTGGAATGGGAAGATTCGGAATTCAATTTTAGGAGTTGGTCAAGCATACTAAACTGCATAAACATATTAAAAGAAAGAAGCTACTAGGTCGTTTGCAATGGGCATAACATCAATATTTGGCTAGATCCAGGTACACTGGATCATATGGAAGGATTCAATATGTACATTGCATCTGTGAGAATGGTCAGAGAGTTAATAGATCTAAGCACCAACAGATGGAAAGGAGTAATCCGACAGATTTTCCAACTTCATGTAGCTGAAGAAATTCTTAATATCCTTGTAAGTACTGCAAATATTAGCAAAGAGGATAGATTTATATGGGCCAAAATACTATTCGTACCACAAAATAAAAAAGTGTGAATAATTTACTGCAAAGTTGGTGTATAAGTCCATCAAATTGGCTGTCACATCATTCTCATCTCCGCATAGGGACAACATGGCTGTTATATGGAAGATTTTATGATAAGTCAAAGCGGGCTTGGTTTATGAGTGCCTCTCTTAACTAACACTAACCGGTGCTCCCTGTCAGGAGGTGGACACATCAGGGTCAAAAAGTGATTTACACTTTTTTTGGGGGCACATATTCACATTTCCGTGCTGATGTGCCTGTCACCTGACAGGGAGCAGCGGTTAACATTAGTTAAGGGAAGCATTTTTTATCCTCTTTGAGTCAAAGCATTACTGCCTTGGGTACTTAGGTAGCATTTGGATAAACTAATAATTGACTTTGACTTAAAAAATAAGTTATTTATATTTATAGGCTTTAATCTATCAAAATTTTTGCATAAGTCAATGGCTCAACTTATCTAGTAAGTTGTTGGATCCCAATTTAAAAATAAGTTGATTTTCTATTCTCTCTCCTATCATGACTTATGCATAAATAACTTTTTAATTTGCAAACCCAACACAAAAAACAGGGCTTATGACTTCTGGAGTGCTAGAAGTCATAAATTGTTAAAAATATGTTTATCCAAAAGCTAGCTTAGTTTATATGGACGTGTCTCATCAAAACAATTCTGACCAGTTCCGAGCTTGAAAAGCCTTCGGAATGGATTCTAATTGCATCTTCTGTGACGTGGAACAAGAATCCTTGGAATACCTATTCTTCTACTGCCACCATACTCAAGCCATATAGTTTAGTTTTCCTTTGGGGCTACCTACAAGTGATTAGAAGTGTCAATGAGCCGAGCTAAGCTGAGCTTTTCCCAGTTCAGCTTGGGCTCATCACAAGAAGGCCATGCTCAGGCTTATGTTGTCAAGCCCAGGCTCAAGCTCGGAGAGGCTCAGCATTCTTAAAAACAAGGCCCAGCATATTAATGTCTTATTAGCCTATATTTTTTTAATTTAAACATTACTATTGTCACAATATATAATATTATTATAAAATTATTAACCAAACCAAGCTTTTAATGAGCCGAGTTTTTAGCAAACTGAGCTTAGTGAAGCTCGGCTCAGGTTCACTTACGAAACAAGCTTAAATCAAAACTCAAGCTCAGCCCACCGAACTTAAAAATGCTTAGGCTAGTGAAGCTAGCTCGGCTTATTGACATCTCTACAAGAGATGGCTTGAGAAGCTTCAGATACTGGATAAATGAATGGTTATTAGCTCCAACAACATCCCGGATAATTAAACTTGGTGTAACTATTACTAGCTCCAACAGCATCCCGGATAATTAAACTTGGTGTAACTATTATTAGGTATATTCGAAAAGCTAGAAACAATAAAATCTTCAATGACAATGACACAGCAATACCTACCCAGTCCATTATCATGTCATCTTTCTAGTGAAAGACTATTCATGTATAGCATCCAAGGAAAACTTGCCCCTATAACCATTAATCGTTGAACAGTGTACTTTGGAAAGCTCCCCTATAGGTACAATAAAAATTAATGCTGATGGGTTTACAAGAACCCATGGGGCAGCAACGACAGTAATCCATAACATTCTGGAGTGTCACAGAAATCATCTTCACAAAATTGGGATATAACTCCTTAACGCCACCCCCCACCCCCCACCCCCAAAAAAGAAGTCGATCTTTGAAGCTTGAAAAAACCTAATAAAAAAGCTTTTATACCAAGTTTGGGATGAAAAAGAGCGACATAGATAATCTATGTGAATGAAAAGGAACATGACAAACCATCACTTCCTATAGGGAACTTTGTAGCATAAATAATTATTACTACTCTATAAATTTCTTTCGAACCTCATTCCCAAAGTAACTCAAGATCAACCACCCCTTTTACACGAGGATCTCATAACAGTGGAGGCCATCATTTATCGTATAATTTCTAAAACACCACCTCTAAAATACGAGGTTCGGCTGATTAGTACAATAGGTTCTTGAAGGATGATGGGGTAGGTCTTTTAGGACATCATTAGGTACCACATGGAGCAGCTTCTCAGTGCTTATGCAAAGGGTGTTAAGGCGTGAACAGTCCCTCTTCATCAGCTTTAAGCTATTGATTTCTGCCTTAAATCTGGTAGAGATTATAGATTGAGCATCAGACTACATTATAAGGTTTTTATCAATGGCTCCCCTGGTTAAAACATGCTCCTTCGGATGGCCTCAGACAATGGGATCCCATCACCCGAAGCAAATGTTGTGTGACAAAAAAACTGCCTTATAAATAGACATGTGTTGTTTTGGGGGGGTAAAAGGGTCCAAAAAAGTGTTCAGTTGAAAAAGTAGGTGGGCAACAAAAGACATCAAATTCAGAAACACATCATGTGTCAATCAATGCACGATAATAGAGGTCTGTCTCAAAACAGACAATCATTTTTTATTAGGGGTTGAGTTAACACCAAGCTTAACCAAAAAGAAAAGAAAACATAACCAACCAATTAAACGCTACACTAATATCATAATGGTCTTAACTCCCATGCCAATATATAAAGGCACTCACATATGTACAATGGAGAGTTTCATCTTGTTCATTTGTACTCTTAACTCAGTCCCCTAAGAGACATATGAACTCATTTTCCATTCAAGTTTTTCTCTAACACAGTGAAGGGTAGGAGAAAGGCTAAAGCCGAGTCTGCAGGACCATGGTGAACCCAGGTGTTCAACCTATGATCCTGTAAAACGTGGAGTTCAGCACAATGTTAGGAACTGGCTTAGCTCGTCAGACAAAATACCATCCGTTTCAGTTAATATTTAGCATTTAATAATAAAGAGGCATGTAAAATCTAGTCAAATTGGATATAAGGGCAACAACTACATTACAGATGCATTAAAAGATACCAAAAGAAAACTAAGCAGCTTATTGGTATAAACCATCTTATCTATGGGCATAGAACTTCCAAAGAACATTAAGTAAAAAGTAAACATATTATGCAAATTTAGCTACAAATTAGTAACAAAAATAGAAATAATAGACATGACAAATTATTATTAAAAACAAGAATTTAGGGGGGAGGGGTTGTTTGGGTTTCTTCGGAAGCAAATTTATGGGGAATTTTCTTCAACTTAACAAATGTTCAAAACGAGAAGAATAAGAAGAATCTGTACAAAAACACTCTTCCACATCGTTCCCCCTACCAAGTATATGGAATACCCTAATTTGTACTCAATGCATACTCCTCATTTTTGTGAAGCAAAGACATAATAGAATCCCCAAAACAGAGATCTTTCTTTTCCATTTCTTTCTCTCTTTCGTAAGCACATGATTAAATTTAAAAAATGAATACAAGACACAACCATACCTAAAGACCCATTTCGTATCAAAGTAAATGAAATAGAAAAGGCCAACCTGTTAGAGAAGAAACTGCTCTACACACTCAAATATACACATACGCTACAAGAAAATGGAGAAAAATAAAAATAGATTGAGCCGTCCTGCCAATATCACACCAGATTCGTTTGCTTTACCACCACAAACATTTAAGACCAAAGAAGAATAAGAAGAGATCAAGTTGAATGAGTCGGACTGAGTGAATGGGCTTTCTACCACCAACCCACCTCTCAGACAAGCTAAAGAAAACCATTTGCTTCACATAGTCCACAAGCAATCTCAAATCAAACCATACTTGCCAACAAGATCTAACAGTAACTTCAGCCTCCACCATATCTCCGCTCCTTCTCTCCCTCTGCCTCTACAACATAAAAAACCCAGTGCACAAGCAATGAGAATGAGGGGAAAGCGTGAAGTCCTCTCATTTCCCTTTGGTAACAGTAAAGAAAAGCTCCCTCTCCCTCTCTCACACAGTGATAAAGAGGCTATTTTTGTCAAATGCATCATTAGCCCTTTCAGAGACTTGATGAGCTTTTTGCCCTATTTTGAAGAAAAACTATGTGAAGAAAAACTATCTGTGTGCACTTGCGTGTATCATTAGACATTGGTAAAGGAAAAGAAATCGGAAGGGAAGAAAAAGGATGGCAAGGCTAAAGAAGGGAAAAGAGACTGGTGGTTTTGTACGTTTTCAGCATGGAATGCTCCACCATACCCCGCCAGCCAGGGCTTTAAGAACTTCCTCCTCCCAACCCAAAGATTAGCTAGATTTGTGCAAGCCACCCTCTGTCCTCTTCCCAAATCCCAATTTACCCTTCTTTGCCCCAAAATAACACATACCCATTTCACGTTGATTGAGATTGATGTTTCGAAGTTTTATTTTTATATGATAGTTTTTACAGAGTAATCCGGCATCAGTGTCGAGGTTTTCTCGAGACGACCAACCAAACAATACTTAAATCTATTCACTAATTAAAATATTCTAAAATATATAAAACACAAGCCGAAGCACCCGTGACTGCCTAACTTGATCTCAAGTCAATGGATAAGATGGCTTTCGTTTTGGGGCCCATCAAAGGCTGACATAACAGTAGAATTGCTGCAGTAAGTGGGACCTCTACATTGACGGCTAAGATCATTTTCCTGTTAGTTTCATACGATATGGGCCCACATGAAGAGGAAAGGATAGTTTGGTAGGGAAAGCTGGAAAAGTGCTCCGGATTTTACGTATCCATTGGACTTGTGATGAGATGAGTATTTCCTATTTGGCCTGTGCTAGGTTAAACAGGGCAGTTAGCTTTCACTTGCCGTTAGAGGGTAAGACCGTTATTATCCACCCACTCGAAGCCCATTTAATGTGAAGCGAGCGAGCGACTTCCTGAATTGAAGTGACGATATAATGACGACTTTGCCCTCAAGATAGTCTGATCAGAAGGGCATTTTGGTCCGTCAATGAAAATCAATGTCATTCGAAAGCAACTTTTTCTGTGACAAAAAAACGTCTGTGACCCTCTGTGAACGCACCACATTGACACGTACGTGTATACGGTTACAAGCCTGTAGAAGCTCAAATCCAAATAGGAAAGCATGTTCTGTCCAGGACACCAGGGGCTGTCGTATGGAATAAAATGCATATTCCATATTCAAAAAATGTATCACCCACCACTTTATTCCATATGACATTCACCTGGGTATCCTGGCCTGGACACCAAATCCTAGACATAAAATAAGTGCAAAAAAGGATGTACCAATTCAAATCACTTGTGGTGTAGTCAGATAAGGTCACAGGCGGTTTTTGGTCACAGAGCATTTGTTTCGATTGCGTTAATTGTGGATAATGCGGATGAAACAGATGAGTAAATCTTAATTACTGACCGTCGGATCTAAAAATAACGGTAAAATCAAAGTATAGACGACATACACTTTGCCACGTGCACGTGGACGAGAATAAGAAGCATTATCCACGATGCACCTGCAAGGGCTGCAGGCATCTTCGTGTCATGGGAATCCAGATTTTTATTTTTATTTTTATAATAAGGGAATCGAGAGGTTCAAGATGGTCGAAGTAGTAAACAGTACGAAACACGGAATGTCTGAGAAAAAGCTATGAAGCACGAAACAAAGAGAGAGAATGGATGAGAGAGAGAGAGAGAGAGAGAGAGTAATACCTGAAGAAGGAGGCGCTGAGCCAGAACAGGACGATTCAGGGAAATTTAGATCGTACGGTTCTCATTGATCCTCATATCTGAAATAAGGAAAAAAGCTTTGAAAAAATTAATACAAATATAAAATGTAAAGAAAAAAAGACGAAGCAGTGATATTCGGAGATTCGAAATCTCTCGCAGCAGAAGGAATCATGATATGGCGGTGACTTCATCGAGGAAGCTCCGTCGCTTTCCAGACACCACTAATAAGTTCATCATTCCCAAACGCAAACCCTAAAAAGTTTCTAAAGGCGTTCAGATCTGATGAAGAAAAAAAAAATTCAAAGATGATAAATCGTTTTCGCACCAGATCTTCAAAGATCATTAAGCAGTAAAGTGTTGCCAGTGAGAAATGATGATAGAAGTAGTAGTACAAGAACAACAAAACAAAACAAAACAAAGATAATTTTAGCCTTTAATCGATTAAATCGGCATTCCGTGAAAGCGAGACGGAGACTGAGAGCGCATTCATACCTTAATGTTTTTAAGCAAGTTAATCTCGAATCAAATCGTCTAGCTACTGCAAGTTATGGCTCTGAATCGAACGAGTTCTGATCTGACTTGTTGAAGTAAAAAAAAAAAAAAAAAAAAAAGAAAACTTTCCGTGCGTAAGCTTGAAATGCTCGAACTCGAAAGCACGTTCTTTTTGAAAAATCCCTATGTTCCTTCTTCGATTTATGAGAGAAGAGATTTACAGGTTCAGAACAGTGAGTGCGTCTGAAACCGCCATTAAAGCTTTGTCGAGTTGATACTGTTTTGTTTGGAAGAAAAGGAAAATGCCAACCAGATGCCAAATCTAAACCTAAATTGGTATCAAAATAGACCCTTCTATCTTCTTGAATTACCAAAATGCCACTATGTTTAAATATAGGGGCAACCCTTGCGGGTTGAGTTGTTTCGGGTCGGTTTAGGGCTAGCCAAGGCCCAACCTTTTTTCTTTTTTTGATAAAGACCAAGGCCCAATCTTAAGAACTGAACATTCAATCCGTCTAATGTCTTGTATTAACCATTATAACAAAATTTAGTGGTTGATAATTTCTGATCTTACTCACGAGAGGGATCATATATAGTTCGAAATCCCTCTACAATCGGATGTCAAATCACACCTTCTTTTGGAGGAAGGATTCTGTCGCCTCCTTTAATGGACACTTGGTCCGTTGTACAAAAAGTGATGTACCTTTTTTTAAGGGGCCCTAATCACTTTTCAGCCTTGACGTGTTTAACCCCTGTCATTTGGCTGACCAAGCGTCCGTTAAGGGAGGCCGACAAAAAATCCTACCACACTTTTGTGTTGTAATAGGCACATGGACTGCAGAGGGATTTCATTGCCCAACCCTCAACCCAAGTTTAGTTTCTTGAACCTAGAAACTTTTGGGTTTGAGTTCATTTTCAGTTGGGTTTTATCAGGTTTTAGGTTTTGGGGGCAGATTCTCTTTACCAGACAATGAGGATTTGGTCTGCCCCTTTTTTGAATGCCTTAGGTCCACTCGGCATCAGGGGGCGGATACATCAATGCCGAAAAGTGAAAAGTACCCCCCAAAATCATTTTTCAGTGCTGATGTGTTCACCCCTGTTACCCAGTGGACCTAAAGCATTCGTAAGGGGGTGGACCAAATCCTAAGCCATTCTGGGAGGGTGGTTTTCCCCTCACAGGGTGTGTGGGCCCGGTGCACCATCTTCCCAGTGCAGAGGATTTTCTCACTATGATTTTACATGTATAAATTTGAGCATTTGCCATTTAGCTTCCAGTTATAATTATTTTTGGAACCTCCCAAGGATAATGAAAAAGTTTTTCTTATTATGGAACTTTTGAAATCAGTCGTAGGTTTTATTTTTTTGTGGTAATTAATCACAATCATAGTTAAATAACTACTTTTGAGATGTTAAGGAGTTGAAAGAACTGTAAGATAAGAGTATGAATTTTACATTGGCTTTCTCGTGTGTTATCACCTTGAGACCATTGCAACAAGAAGGTGATCTAATAATATTAATTGAAGACAATGTGAAACATCTAAAACCTCTCTCTCTCTCTCTTAGAACAAATGTTTTATCCAGGATTTTGTATGGTCTACTG
>JAOXJP010087404.1:3350-14794 GCA_025762735.1 Platanus orientalis | reverse complement strand
TGACTGAAAGTTAAGCACGCGGTTAGGCATTCTATTAGTGAGAAAGACCGCTGTTTGTACTGCATCTAACCAAAAGGTTTTGGAGACATTCATAGTGAACAACAATGCACGAGCCACTTCAAGTAAATGCCTATTTTTTCTCTCTGCAACCCCATTTTGTTTTGGTGTACCAGGACATGATGTTTGATGAAGAATTCCCAACTGGTTAAGGAAGAAGGAAAAAGCATGAGATATATATTCACCACCATTATCAAACTTCAAAATCTTAATTTTCTTATTGAACTGGGTTTCAACCATCTTATGATAGGAGACAAAAGAAGAAGAAACATCACTTTTTGGTTTTAATAAATAAATCCAAGTAACACGAGAATAGTCATCAACAAAGGTCACAAAATATTTAAACCTAGACAAAGAAACAGTAGGAGCAGGTCCCCATACATCAGAATGAACTATATAAAAAATAGATTCACTTTTATTCAAACTAATTGGATAAGAGGTTCGACAATGTTTGACATACCTACATGGAGCGCAATGAAAGACAAATCTACAACTAGAAAATAAATGGGAAAACAATCTTTTTAAAGTAGAAAGAGAAGGATGTCTAGACGATTATGCCACTGAGAAAACTCCATGGAACTAAGATGACCATAATTTATTGCAGGAGCTGAGATTTGTTGAACAGGTAATGCGGAATGTGGAGGGATATCCAGGATATATAGGCCATTGTCCTCATGTCCCTTACCAATCATCCTCCTCAAACTCAAGTCCTAAAAGACATAATGAGAGGGAAAAAAAGTTATACTGCAGTTTAAGGACTTAGTCAAATGACTAACAGATAAAAAATTTAAAGTAAACTTGGGAACATGAAGAACGGCTGTCAAAGGTAGGGAATGGGTGATAGGTATGTTCCCCTTGCCTGCAATAGACGAATAAGAACTATCGACAATACGTACCTTATCCTTCCTATAACAAATAGAATAGGAGGAAAAAAGAGAAAACGTACTAGTCATATGGTCAAAGGTACCTGAATCAATAATCCAGAGTGACCAGGAGATGAGACACTAGCACTGAACGCAGAGGCAGAGGTACATGAATGAGCAAATGAGGTTTGAGGAGAAGATGTGGATGTGTCTAAACTTGACGTGAAGCATCGCAGAGCCTCAATCTCATCACGAGAGGAGTTGGAAGCATAATCAGTAGACTATGCAGATGTAGTATCTGGAGTAATAGAGGTCACATAATTAGCACTTGACTGGCCTCTACGAACAAAACGTGAACCACCACGTCCTCCAACAAATGAGCCACGTTGAGAACGACCCTAAAACTCCTGGGGACGACCATGTAGGTCCTAACATGTGTCTTTTAAATGTCCAAAACGACCACAATGATCACATTTGAATTTATCTGTCTCATCCCCTTAGAAACTGCCTTGACCATCTCTGAAACTGCCCCGACCACCATCACTACGTCCATGGGAGCCATCACGGCCATCATGTTGATTAGATGAGAGAAGAGCTGATTTTTCTATGGAAGAGAGTGATGTATGGTTTAACATGGCATGCCTACGATCCTCTTCTTCCTGGACATATGAGTAAACTTCACTAAGTGACGGGAAGGGATCCTTCCCTAATATCTGTATGCGAATACTATTATATTCAGAATTTAGATCTGCTAAAAAATCAAACACTCCGCTCTCTTCAACTTCGTGGTATTCAACGACATCTTCAGAACACTTGGGGCGATAACTCTTGTAGTAATCAATTTCTTGTCACATCCTTTTAAGTGTAGAATAGTAGGAAGAGAGGGATTTATCACTTTAACAGAAATGAGCTACTTTCTGTCATATATCATACATCTTGGCTTTATTGCCTTTCTTTGAATATGTCTGAATCATGGAGTCCCATATAGTTTTGGCAGTCGGTAGATACATGAAAGTGTTAGAAATCTCAGGCTTCATGGAATGGAGTAACCAAAACATAATAATGATATTTCCGCCTCCCATTTAGGAAAAGTAGGAGAGCTGGGAGCTGGAGCTTTAGTTGCACCCGTCAAATATCCGAGTTTCCCTTTAAGAGTAATATATATTTGTGCAGAGTGAAACCAAGGTAGAAAATTGCTGCCATCAAACCAAATTGTTGAAATGAAAGTGTTTGGATTATTGGTTACCCCTTCCAGCCCGCCAGAAGGCCCGGATGTGATGTCACTTGTTTCCGACATACTTGAAACTTCAAAATAAGGGGATCACACGTGAACAAAACTTCCACAACTACTAATCCCATACAAACACAAGTGGGGATAGTACAAACAACAAGGTACACGTACGATTAGGCTTTGAAAAGAGGTTTGGGAGGCGAAAACAGCCCCAAATCACAACAATAGGGAAATCACAACAACCAATACACTTAATCACACACACATAGTGATTAGCAACCAATAGAACATGATTGAAGAGACAATCAATTTTCGGAGCAAAAAAATCACAAAAAACTCCAAAAAAGACGTTAGGCATTAAGGTACCTGGACAAAAATCTTCACTGACGCTTCGATTCTCCACCAAATGACACTAGACCACTTTTGAATGATCCCTTCTATAAAAACGACCCAACTAGAGGAGATCATCCATCGAAAAACCCCCCGAGATGATCGAATCAAACAATTTTCTTAGATTTGGTCTTTTATCTTTTTTTTTCACAAAATCTCCCAAAAAACCTTGTTAGGATCGCTGAAAAATCATGATAAATCACTTCGATCCAAACCCCTTATTTTTTTCTCTCAGCTGATGTACAGACTTGCTGATGTCAGCGTTTATACGATTGACGTTAGCAGTGTTCTTCGTCGTGCTTCTTTGATTTGGTCAGCCTTCGATTGTAATGTGGCTTTGATACCAAGTTGGAATTTATGGGAGAGAGATAGGAGAAAGAGAAGAAGAAGAAAGAGAAAAAGATGGGAGAAACGCAGGGAGAGAGTCTTGTATTCACTCCCATACGATATTGCTTTTTATTATATCCTAGGGTACAATAAGATACAAAATACCATTATACCTTCACACACGCACACTACATATACGCCTACAAGAAGCTCATTAAGATTGATGATGACTCAAATGAAAGGAGGCGTTAACTCTATTGTTGTCTAGTGGTAAAGGTGGGAGGGGAAGAGATTTTTGCCAACTCTCTAGAGTCCTGGGGAAAAAAGGTCTAAAGGGTAATTAGGGAGCTAAAAGTTTGGAAAATCCCAAATGACCTGATCTTGTTCATCCTATCGTCAGAGAAAGAGGTGTCCTGAGTACTAAATGAAGGAAAGACGAGTTGGGGTCCACAGGCACTCCTCTTCAATAGATGGCATCCAAGAGCGGGTTGTTGAGGATTCACAAAGTTGAATGATGGCAAATGTCTAAGAGTTTTTGGTATAGCTTTCATTTATGGTCGGTGTTCAAGGCCATGGGGGACGCTTGTGGAGGTTTTGTAAAGGAAAAACAAGAGGATATTAACTTGGTGGAATGGATACACATCTTGGTGAAAAATTGTGAGAGAATTCCGGCTGCATATGTATCATAGATGGAATCTGGGGATACCATATAGCAATTTGGGAAGAACGTCTTCTGGACTTGTTTGTGTTAGAAAATTTATTCCATCTAGAAGACTGGACAAAACAACGTAGGCTCAAGGGAGATCACCTGGAAAGCCCTCGTTGGAAGGAGGAAGGTATGATCGGGGAATGATGGGAAGAGAAGAAAGGCAAGAGAAAAAATTATATTGGTGGAATAGGTCTTGGTGCCCATGTTTACAACGGTCAATATGTTAAGACTTGGGAAAAGAAAAGGGGTTCTCAAGTATCAACAATCGAAGCCAAAAGGGTTAAAGGAGAGAAGGTGCCGACTCTCACTGACGACGTAGTGCTTATCCTCAACTTCATGGGTTAAGTCGGGTGGGAAATCTGTTGTGTTCAAATTTGAAAATCAGTGATTAATTGCCATTCGCTGAGGACTCTGAGGACCGCAAAGGAGTGGAAGAAGAAGGAGTGGAAACAAAGTATGGAGATTGGGAAGTGGTTAGGAAATGACTAAATAAAGGGTCCTCTTGGTTGGACTGACGAATTGTGAAACGACCGGAGTAGGCCCAGATAACTTGTTATGGGTTAACCATAGGCAAGGATGAGCCAAGGATGAGCCCAAATTAAGGATGGATAATGGGTGATTCATCTCGGGTTCTTCCTGATGGGAGTCCTTCAAGGGCTGTGAGCCCACAAATCAAGCTCATCAAACTTTCCAGAAGGGTGAATTTAAGGGTCACCCATCCCAATTTGGGAATCCGAATCTGACCCAAAATTTTCCTAAGGTTTTTAAAAGGCCATAAGGAAGAGAAGGGGACAAATCTAGCAAGGGCTAAAATTGCTTCGCAGAGTCGTTTGGAGGGGAAGTAGAAGAATGTATCTTCAACAACATATCCCTTTGATTTGAAGAGAACTCGAACACCTTGGTCGACTGTGATTTGGGAACCAACAAAAATCAAGGATAAGTGGAGGACTGAGAATCCTCCTCTAGGCAAAAGAAAGGGTGTTGTGACGAAGCAAGAATCAAGAGAATCACAGTCTTTTTTTTTTTGGCAAAGAAGAGAATCACAATCGGATGAGGAGATGCTCGACTTCGAAGAAGGGTTGTTCTTCTATGCATAGAGAGGTGGATGACTTCTGGAGACAAGAAGACCATGCTTGTCTCGATGGATCATGTTCCTATGTGCAAGTGAGGATGTGACCCTTAAGTCCGAAGGGCCCATGGAAGTACAATCAAAACTTCTAGTCTGAGGATGCTCAAGATGGGCACCACTTCCAGCCAAGAAGGGGGTACGAATTTGCTGGGGAGATCGATCTTTGGAAGACGAAGGGGACGGGAAATCAATAGTATCGGTAATAGATCTCAGAATGAATTAAGTTGCTTATGAAGCCATGGAGGTGGGGTCTCCTCCAAGTAATGATCAGCCTCACCAAATCTTACCTTCAACCCGAGCTTCTGATTGGGTTGTGCGTTAGGTTTTGGACCTCAACAAATGGATGAATGTTTATGGAATTCAAGGTGGAGGAGATGTTTAGAGAAATTGAACACAAGAGAGGCCTTACTCGAAGTAGAAGTGTCTTAGCTGTGCGACCCCCCAAGGGGACAAAGAGATGTTGAGAATTGAAGAGACTGACCTCTTCAATAAATTATGAGGGGTTAGTCTCATCTAAGAAGGGTAGCAGATGCAGATCAAAGGGGGATGGGGAGAAGATGGGTGAGGAGCTAAACCAACTTGTTGTCCATGAAGATTAAAATCATATCTTGGAATGTTAGGGGTTTGGGAAGTTTGGATAGGAGGGCATGTGTGAAAGATCTCTGTAGACGTTGGAAAGCCGACATGATATCCATTCAGGAAACAAAAATGGCAGCATTTGGGCATAGGGAAGCGGTGGATATTTAGGGTAGAGGAAAATGGAGTTTCTTTCATAAGGAGGCTAGAAATCAGACTGGGGGAATTTTAATGGGGTGGAATAGGGAATCTGTGGAAGTGTTGGATATATCCTTTGTCAGTTTTTTTGTTGTGTTAAAATGCAGATGGATTGAAGACTCATTCGAATGGGTTTTTATCAGGGTTTATGAGCTTTAGGATGCAGGGTCAAGGAAGATTATGTGGAATGAACTATCAACAATTCTCCTCAACTGGTAAATTCAATATAGTGCAATATCTTGACGAGAAGTCTGGTAAGCACAATTTAACCCCTCAAATGATTAATTTTTCTAACTTTATTGTCTGCCATGGTCTTATGGACTTGCATTTAGAAGGAGCCAAATTCACTTGGTCTAACAAACAAGCCGTTCTGGCGATGAGTCGTTTAGACCAATTCCTTTTGTCGCTCACTTGGATTGATCCCTTCGATACTGTGACTCAAAGGGCTCTTCTAAACCATGATTCAGACCATGTTCCAATTCTTTTAAGCCACGAGGATGATCTTAATGGCCCTACCCCATTCCGTTTTGAAATCATGTGGCTATAAGTGGCTGGATTTCAAGACCTGGTAAGAAATTGGTGGTAGAGTTTTCATTTCAGTGGCTCCGTAGGTTTTGCTCTAACTTAGAAACTAAAAGCGTTAAAAACTTAAAAGAAGAAATAAAATGATGGAACCAAGAGGTGTTAGGGTGTGTAGATAAGAAAATGGCAGATTGCTTAAACCAGATTGAGGATATAGATTCCAAAGAACAGAATGGTAATGGTCCCATCTCTGATCTTTTAAAGACGGATTGTGAGGAGCTCCAAAAATCACATCTGTCTTGGTTGAGGATGCATGAATAAAGATGGAAACAAAAATCCTGTTCGGAGTGCTTAAAGTTCAAGGATATCAATTCAAATTTTTTCCACCGCATGACATCCATGAGAAGTAAGAAAAACATCACCTCTAGTTTGGAAGTCAAAGGAGATCTAATTGAAAGCCAAAAGAGATCAAAGCGTCTTTCCCAAGCACTTTGAAAAGTTATTTAAGGAGCCTTTCCCTTCCAAACCTCATCTTCATGGTATAACGTTTTCCAAAGTCTCTGCTGAAAGGGTGGGATGGCTTGAAAGGCCATTCTCAGATCAAGAAATTAGGGAGGCCCTAAAAAGTCTAAAAGAAGAAAAAACTCCTAGACCTGATGGTTTCCCCATGCTATTTTTCTCAGAGTTTTGGGATACTATTGGGGGGGGGGGGGAGGTGATGAAAGCTATTGGCGAATTTCATGCAAATGTTCCCTGTGTAGAAGCATGAATACCTCCCTAATCATTCTGATCTTGAAGAAGCAAGGTGTAATTAAGATGAGTGATTTTCGTTTGATAAGTCTTATTTATAGCTTCTGCAAGGTGCTTAGCAAAGCTTTGGCTGGGTAGTTGGAAGAAGTCATGGACCCTATTATATCTCCATCCCAACATGCATTTGTCTAAGGTTGTTAGATGCTAGATTGCTCTTTGATAGTAAATGAGTGTATTGACTTCTAGATCAAAGCAGGAGAGTCGGGTCTGGTCTGTCAAATTGACATGGAGAAGGCCTATAACCACGTAATTGGGATTTTCTAATTTGGGTCCTTTCGACAGATGGGGCTCAGAAAGAAATGATGTTTTTGGATTAAAACATGTATCTCTTCTGCTGCCTATTCGATCCTAGTCAATGGTACTTTGGCTGGTTTCTTGAAAGGGCAGCGGGAATTGAGGCAAGGTTATCCGCTATCTCCATTTCTCTTCAATATTGTCATGGAACCGTTTAGCAGGTTGGTAGAGAGAATCGTGGAGGTGGGTTGCCTCTGTGATTGCAAATTGGGAAATGAGGGTCCTCGCATAACTCTCCTTCAGTTTGTAGATGATGTCCTTGTGTTCTTGCTGAATTCCGAAGAGGAAATAAGCAAACTTTTAGGCTCTTGCTAATGTTTGAAGCCATTACCGGGTTGAAAGTCAATTTGCCTAAGAGTAAGATGATGGCTGTGGGCTAGGTCCCCGAATCCAGATTCCCTTGCGAACCTCTTTGGATGCTCGATATCCCCCATCCCGGGGACATATCTAGGCTTGCCTTTGGGAAAGAGGCTGAAATCTAAGCACATCTGGTACCCGGTGGTGAAAAGAGTAAGTAGCAGGCTGACAATTTAAAAGGGCAGATACCTATCAGAAGGAGGAAGGCTGAAACTTATAAAGAGTGCGCTCTCCAATCTCCCGGTATACTTTATGCCTCTTTTACGAGCCTCTTCTTCGGTTATTCAGCAGCTTGAGAAGATGATATCTGATTTTTTTATGGTATGTAGAGGATGGGAGTCGCAAATTCCATCTTGGTAACAAAGAGCATCTTTGCTTCCTGTTTGAATGGGGTGGCCTGGGTCTTCGTTCAATTAAAGAGATGAACCACGCTCTTCTCTCAAAGTGGTTGTGGAGATACGGGGAAGAACCTAATGCTATATGGAGACAAGTTATTTCAGCCAAATATAAGGACCATGTCAGGCGTTGGAGTACTAGGGGCCCAGTTGGATCATATGGGTTGAGCTTGTGGAAAGACATTTTCAAAGAGTGGCTAGTGTTCAATCACTGGTGTAATTATCGAGTGGGAAAAGGAGATCGTATCCTCTTTTGGCATGATGCTTGGTGCAGCACCTCTCCATTGCCCCAAACTTATCAAGAGCTGTTCTCCCTTGCTCTTCTAAAGAGAATGGTCTGGTGGCTGATCATATGATCGGAGGGCATGGTCAAATATATATATATTTGATGAATAACAAAGAATATATTAAAATAGAAGAAACAAAGGGAAACCATACAAAGCAGCCAACCTTCTACAAGAACCAACACGAATAACAAAGGCATACTACATCAACACTCTGGTAAAAGATCCCTTTCAAACATAGAAGATTGGCTAACACTCCACTTGGCAATCTTATCGGCTAGGGAGTTTTGGTTCCTTGGAACATAATGTAATTCGGCAGCCAAGTCCTTGACGAGAGATTTGATTTCAACAATAAAATGATTCAATTTCCAAGAGCCACAACAATCCCTTCTTCCCCACAAGATGACCGTCAAGGAATCTTCCTCTAAGATACAAACTCTAACCCCTTTATCTATAGCAAGCTTCAACCCTTCCAATAAGCCCATGGTCTCCGCGTGAACGGCATCACTCACCCCAATCGGCCCCCCCTTAACTCTCATAATTTTACCTTGATGGTTATGCATAACACATCCAAAAGCCGTGGGCCCCGGATTTCCAAAGGAAGCACTATCAAAGGTCACTTTGTATTTCCCCATTGCTGGAGGATTCCACACTTGAATGGGGGCTATATTAGCACCATTGGAATCTGTGATGCATGAAACCCAATGCCAAATCATATCATTCATAGAGCAATTTTTGAATTCCTTCTTCACAAGAACCCAACAGCTAATCTCACAAACAATGGAATCAATGATTGCCCACACGCTTTTGGCCTTCACTTGAGGAGGGAGGCAAATGATTGGGAAATTCTTCCCCTTTCTTGCATCCTGCTGAGATTGGACAGGTCTAAAGTAGGGAATGTTAATGAAGCTGATCGAAGATTCAGGCTTCCTGATTTGGACAGCGGGTTCTCTGTGCTCTCAATGTACATTGTACAATATCATTCATCCGGTAATCTCCATTCAGGGCCCAGTTTCCGAAGTTTGAAAGTCCAAGATGCCATCAAAAGCCTGCTTTTTATGGCTTCTTCATTTCAGCGAAGTGCTAACTCTGGACAATATTCAACGTTGTGGCCTCTGTTTAGCTAACTGCTGCAGCCTTTGCAGGAGTAATGAAGAAACTACTGCCCACCTATTTCTTTATTGCTCGGTCGCTTTTGAGCTATGGGGTGAAGTTTTTCAAAGATTCAATCTGTGCTGGGTTCTTTCTGAGTCTCCCAATCATCTGGAGTTGTGGTGTCATGGTCAGATTGGTTCCCTCTCACCTCGGGGGATCTTGTTGTGGAAAAGTATTCCCTGTGTTCTTTATGGGCTGAACAGAACACCAGGGTGTTTGAAGGAAAAGAAGTATCTACCTCGAAGCTAAAAGATCGGACGTTTGCTCTTCTCTGCAGATGGGTGTCCCACTTACCCATGTTTGCGGGTTGTAATTATGCTTCTTGGTTGTTTGATTTGAATGCCCTAATTGCCTAGTCTGCGGCTTTTTAGGGCCTGTATCCTTTGCCTTTCTCCCCCTTCCATATATATTTATCTTCTTAATCGATATAAAAAGAAGATTGCTAACTTTCTCATAGGAATCTGTCTCCCTTATCGGACTTGAAAAAATTTAATTGATTCTAAAGACATCTCCAGTATTGGCCAGACCTTGGATAGAGAGGTCAGTGACTTTATGAATGAGTTCAATCCATTCATATTTTTACAATCATCAACATGGTTTAAAATGTAGTGATGAGCATGTAGTTACGGTACATCATGGACCTCCTCCAAAGGAGGCCTGACATGATACTTTCTCCACGTATTTGCATCCTCTGCATGTCAGAAGGGGAATCGGGTGACCACATCATGCTACACTGTTCCTTTGCTCGACACATTTGGAGCTACTTTCTATTTGCATGCCCCTCTGTTTTGGGTCATGCCTAAACTCCTCCTTGATCTCTTATGGCAATGGAAAGTAGTCTTCCTTAGTCCTCGAGGCAGGAATTTTTGGCTAGCCTTTCTTCATGGGATATGTTGGGGCATTTGGAAGGAACGAAATAATAGAATTTTTGACGGAATTAGGAGACCCCCCTCTGAGGAGGTCAAGTCCATCCTTATTGAAGTGGCTACTTAAGTCTCGGTTTTAAAGGAGTTTAGTGGCTTCTCCATCGATGATCTTACGAGGGATTTCCATACTTGTGTATTTTTATGTTGACTTCGCTTTGTGTTCTTAGTCTTCTTTTTTCTTTCCCTCTTTCTTTGAACGACCTCCTTGGTCGTTTGTATATTCTCTCCCCCCTCTTTTTTTCCTTTTAATAAAGCTGTTATTCATAAAATAAAATAAAATAAATTTGGGTTATAGTGAGGAAAGACATGGGTGCATGTGATTTAAAGGTTTTGAAAGTTCTGATTTTAATTTCCTTTCTCCTAGAGAACTGGTTGCTGAATAGAATCATCCTTGTGCAAAAATTGGGTGTCTATATGTTTAATCCAGACTAACATTCTTTAATTAGTGAGTATATCAACAATTTGAATTTTTTCCGGAAAATCCATCCAAGTGAATGCCTCCAAACTGTTTTGTGACAGTTTAATAGACACTTATTCTGTTTTCTGGTCTTGATATGTTAAAAATGCTGGCAAAACTAATACTTCAAGTTGCACTTGCTTGTTTAATGCAGTTCTCTTGGCAAACCTCGGAGATTATCCGAACAGTTTTTACGGGAAGAAAAGGAGAAACTTGAACAATATCGTGAATCTGTTAGGACACATTATACTGAACTCCGTGCTGGTATTAGGGAAGGACTTCCCACAGATTTAGCTCGGCCTTTATCAGTTGGACAACGTGTTATTGCTTGTCATCCCAAGACAAGAGAAATTCACGATGGGAGCATCTTAACAGTAGATCGTAACAGGTGCAGGGTTCAGTTTGATCGGCCTGAATTAGGGGTTGAATTTGTCATGGTATTGCATTCTTAATTTACTGTTATGCCATTTCTTACAATTTTGTTCATATTTTCTGAACTCTGAATGTATGGTGTTTGGAATCTATTTCCTATCTGACTAATCAATTTGCACCTTTCAACCCAAAGATAAGCACTTTTGATGATATTTTGCAATGAAATATACAT
The DNA here is from genome assembly GCA_025762735.1 of Platanus orientalis. Lineage (NCBI taxonomy): Eukaryota > Viridiplantae > Streptophyta > Magnoliopsida > Proteales > Platanaceae > Platanus > Platanus orientalis. The sequence continues at coordinate 3,510 of JAOXJP010087404.1, read as the reverse complement.
TTTTGGTCTTATTATAAGGAAAGTGCAATAACTGTGGCTATTTAGACATGACATTTCAAAACTGTTTGGGATTTCGATTTTTTTTGCTAATGCCTTTGAAGTTAAACTCAACTATCCATTTTTACTCTATGCCTAGTGGGGGCTTTGAAAGTAGTTGCAA
>JAOXJP010087393.1:0-14794 GCA_025762735.1 Platanus orientalis | reverse complement strand
GAAGCTAATATACATTTGTAGTATTGTTCAGGATGGAACCAGACAAGGCCTTGATGTACTGGTGAATACACCTCAGTATTCACTGTGTGTTGCACTTATAGATTCATCTACTAGGCTGATTATAGTCATTAAAAGAATGTCGTGAGCACCACTTTAATGTGAACCATATACTTGGAAAAAAACAAGGAAGATATAACAACCATTAATTATTTTTATGCATGCTCTTATAAATTTTAATAGTTTTGGCACCAACATGATAATGGATAACCTTTGTTGTGTTCATGACTACCAGTTAAATCACAATGGTGATCCATATTTTCGAAATGTTAGTGGTTAGTTTATAAGTGTAATGTGTCAGCCCTGATGTCATTCCAACTTTTTCCACTCTCTAAGTTGTCTTACCAAATCTGGCCTCTTATAAGCAGGTGAAGACGGGTTGTGAACCCATGTCTGTGGGACAAACCCCTACAGACTTTACCAACTTAGCAAGATGGCGAGGTTTCATTTTTAACTTGCTTAAAATGTCCTTGCATGTCAAGAACCAAGTCCAACTATATCCAGTTCATGGTTTCAATTTTAACTTACCCCCACCAATAGAATCTGACATGTTTGTGTGATGGTTCAACCTATTTGATGATCGCAAGGTCCTTTGGATGTTTTTAGACACTTTGGTTAAGAACTCAAAACAGAGAGCCCAACCTCCCAATGCTATCATATCTTTTTTCGTTTGGTTAACAAAGCTGTTAGACAAATATAACTGATCCATCTAGCCATCTGAAGTAATAATCAGATAAATTTCTATGAGATCATTATCAATAAAAGATATAAGACAACATATTTAACTGTTACAAGTTGTTAGTGAACAAAAAAATTCCAAATCAAGAACATACACACCAAAACAGAAAACAATTAGGTAGAACTTCATAGTACTATAACAAAAATAATTCACTGACATAAGTATATCATATTACATACAAATCTATGACATGATGGTGTACATCATTCATGATTTTATAGGAAAATTATCTTTTAAATTCCATAGCCAATGCAATCTATGTCCTAAGTCAAAGGCAACTCTGCTTCACATTCCGTCTTTAGCCAAAGCAATAGTCGAAGGCCTTTGAGTGTCATGAAAGCAATTGCATTTTTTTCATCTCTCAAAAGTCTAACCGCCTTTACAAACACTGAATCATCCAAACCTTCTAAAATTTGTACTTCTTCCAAGCACCTATCATGTGAATACTGCCTTGAGTTGAAAACTTGTTTTGCGTTAACTTTAGAGTTTGAAGCCATTTCTGTAATAGCTTGCACAATCATTAATTCAGCATTCCGTGATCTTTTACATCGGCACAATGTAGTGTCTGCAATAGATTGGTGCTTCTTTGGCTGTGTATCTCGTTTAGGAGACATCATATCTGAACTTGTAACGTGCAGGGACTGCATCAGGGTGTTCCTGCATATATAAGCTATAAGAACACTAGAATAAATTGTGATTTGAAAATCATAAACAGTAATCGTACCGAGATATAATGATCCCAAACTTCATCTGTACCAGTTATTGTCTGTTGAACTTCGTCCCAGCCAAACCCACTTTGATTAGTAAGTGACTTGATGATGAAATAAATCCTCCTTAAGTTGGTGTAACGGTTTCTTAATTGACCCTTCTCAAATTCTAGACCAAATTTTCTGTTGAAACAGATCATCATGGAATGCCATGCTTGCTTGGTGAATCCATTTTCAGTTTTTTTTCCCACTCAAATGGTAGTTGATCAATCATCAATTCAACAAGGTAATAATCCCGGGGTGGTGTCCATTTGGCCTTTGATCGGTCTTGAGAGACCATTTGCATCGGGGATACATCTTTAGAGAGAGAGAGAGAGTAAAAAAGTTATGATTGCCTTCTTCAAAAGTGAACAATGCAGAACAAGCCTTTAGAACAAGTATGTAAAATTATCAGGTACTAAGTCTTCTCTCAGCATCAAGTGAAAGAATCCCAGTGCTTATGCGAATTGACCTTCGTTAATCAGCCCCCTAAGTATAGCATTCCAAGCAAAATCATTCTTTTGTGGAAGTTGATTGAAGACAAGCAAAACTTTTTGGAAGCAGTCAAAGCTAACATAGATGTTCACTAGTTGTGAACCTAACACTGTATCAGTCGTCGATCAACTCTCTGTTCAAAGAAACCTGTGCTGGAGAAAACCCTTTTGAAGAAAAAATGAATTATTTTTTTTTAAAACACTGATTGAAGTCACCATCCCCATCGTTGATCAACTCTCCATTTGAAGAAACCCCATTGCTGGAGGAAAACCCAAAACAAAAAAGTTTAAATTTAAAAAAATTAAAAAAAATGAAGAAGAAGAGGAAGTTGTAGCTTACCTGTCATTAACGTCGCCGATCATCTCTTTGCTGGAAAAAACCCCCTTGCTGGTTTCACTAAAACAATAAAATATAAAAAATATAAAAAAATGAAGAAGAAGCAGCTTACCTATCATTGACATCCGACACGTCATGGATTTCATCTCTCTGAAGATGGTCCAAGCTGGCCTCTCCTCTAGCTCTAGGTTCTTCCTCTCCCTCCGCCATTTTCTTTTTTTGATTTTTTAAAAGGAAGAAAATATAAGCTAACACATAATGTGTTTGTGAGTTAAAAAAGTGTTCAGATGTAATAAAAAAGAGAGACCAAATTCAATGTCGTCATGAGTGGAGAACGTCATCGCGGGCGGGGAAGGATAAATTATTTACTGGCGCCGAGGTTATAGAGTTGGGGGTTTTTTGTTGAGGGGAGGAAGAAGACTTAAAAGAGTTTAATCACGATATAGGTTTTTTTATTTTTTGTATTTGAACATGGGATCCACTAGCTAATCATGGTTTTCAAAACCACGGTTTAGCTCCCTTACGTGTTGATTAAAGAAGATTCTGCATGAATTCCGCATACAATCCGCTCCGGTAGTTTGATGCAATGGAAAACAATATAAGGTGTAATCTAAAAAAGCACAAGGTTCAATCTAAAACGGTAAATGATTTTTTAGTATCATTAAGAGAAGGTAGATGGGTAAAAATTTAGAAGTGAAGATTCAAATCTTATACGTCTAGGTGCAAACTTGTTATCAATCCTCAAACTAGCATTCAAGTGGATTCATGACAATGTAAGGACAAATATCTTAGATGAAAGATACAAAAAATACAGAACAAAGACAAGACAAAGATGGAACAATGTCCGAGTCATAGATCATGTTTTTCTTAAGATAACGCTCACCATTTATTCTGTTCTTAAAGAAGAATATTTAAACACAATGAATCAACAAATCAGTTTTTAGGATAAAACGGATCCAACTAGTTGAATCAACCCTTGACACTTGATATTATCACCAGAAAATAAACACTATTTTTCAAATAACAGAGACAAACAAATAGACGTTTTGTAGAAAAAATATAGAAGATAAAGATGATTTTAAAATATATAAAAACAAGAATATGACTCATTTATTTATAGATTTCGTATGGATGCACTTAATCAACGGTTATGACTGTTTGTGTGTTCTGTAGAGTCATTTATTAATGCTTGTAGACATCTTTGGCACTCCTTCATGCAATTAATCACTTTTTAGTATCTATAGACATCTTAGGCACCCTTTTTTATGAAGATTTGTGTCATTTGCAGTTTGATCGATCAAACTTCATTTCAATTGATCTAATAGATCTTGATCGATCGCATGTGTCTAAGTTGAAACATTGCTTATTCTGTTCGATTGACTAAACTGTCTTTCATTGATTGAATGTGTCTAAGTTCTAAATGACACATTCTATTCAATTGATTGATGCACCTTTGATTGATCAAACTTATTTAAACTTTAAGAAGATCCAATAATCCCCCACTATTTTTAAAAGTTCAAAAAATTTCAATAAATGCTACAAAATAAAAAAAACATTTCTATGCAAACAGTAAATTACTCATAGATGAAGGTGTCACCTAATTTAAATATTCATTTAGTCTAGATACATCAAATTTTATCGAAGTACATAGTAACCATAATTTTAAACTAAAAACCTCATTTCTGCTAAATCGAATACAATTTACCTTACTAGTGTTCAACCATAACTAGCACATTTATGGCCTTGTACTATTATCTTATTTAGAATGTACTCTACTAGACAAACTTAAAATCTAATAGAAAATGGTCTCACTTCCACACTTACATAGATGAGTTTATCTAAAGTGTATTTGTATAATGTACACTTCTCTATATAGATATAGACTCATTAAGAGTATTAAAGCTCGTCATTCCCTATTTATACAGACATGCACTAACTGTGGATGAATTAGAGATATCAATATCTATATTTTAGTGCATATAGATGATTTCTATGATTTGTTTTTCCCGTTGAATCTAAATGTAGGTTGGGTTTCCATCATAAGCAGCTTAATCAGTTTATAGGCTTTAATCTCATCTCCTTAGATGATTTCCAGATTATATCCCTTGTAAGGCGTTTTGTAAAATGGTTGACTAAATTATCTTTTAATCAAACATATTCTAATGTGATCACTCCATCTTTCAAAAGTTGTTTTACATATAAGTGCCTTGTATTAGTATATCTTCATTGTCCATTTTACGTACTATTGTATGCTTTTAATAGTGTAGCTTCACTATCATAATGCAAAGAAATGGCAAGCATTAGTTAGGCCATAATGGTACCTTATAAAGTAAATTTCTTATCCATTTTGTTTCTTTGTCAACAACCGTCAATATAACAAATTCTGTTTCCATAGTGGAATGAGTTATACAAGTTTGTTTCTTGGATTCCCAAGATACTGTGATGCGACCTATGACAAATATCCATCAACTAGTTGAATCATTTGAACTAGATATCCAACTAGCACCTATATATCCTTCAAGTACATTGGGTTGTTTTTGATAACTTAAACCATAACTAATAGTTTTATTTAAGTATCTAAATACTCTATCAATAGCATTTCAATGTCAATATCAAGTATTATGAATGAATCTATTTAATACACCAACAATATAAGTTATATTTGGTCGTATAAAATGTATAACATACATTACGCTACCAATGATACTAGCATATTTCAATTGATTTATACACATTCAATTAATTTTTAAAAGATTTATATTAGGATCAAATGGTATAAATACATGTCCATAGTTAAATCATTTAAATTTTCTAAGAAGATTCAACATAATGAGATTTTGTAAGAACAATTCCATTACTATTAATTGATGATTAGGTCATTATTATTGATCTTGTCACGAAAATATTGTCTTAAGATTGTTAGATAGGTGATTAGGTCATTATTACTAATCTTGTCATGGATTGATTATATTTTTGGTTTTGGACCTGGTTACCAGTAGTTGTACATAGGGCCACCTTTAGTACATAGGCCTAGTTCTGTTACCTCATCCACATCATCATTTGATCATGAGGGTCGAGCTTCATGGGCTTATCGGACTCATCGAGGTTCTAGTCCTACTTCTATTTCTTATTCTCACTTTACAGTGCCCGACTTTCTACGATATGGGATGTTCTCGAGAGTAGATGATTCTATATACGATAAATATGTTTATGACTATCGGGCATGACATAGTCCAAATATCTCATGGTTAGATTATTATCGCTTAGAAGAAAAGTGATTCCACATCAACAACAGCAACAACGACCATTTCAACAATATCATGATAGAGATAGTTATGATGATAATCAGCCTCCCTAAAACTCTATGTGGTTATGATGAGGATTAAGCTAGTTGGCATTTGACAGCAGTCTTGGCACTGATAGACTCTGGCACTATTCTCTCATTATATTATATTTCTCTAGTTTTACTATTGTAGACTTGTATTTTTGTAATATCTTGCATTAGCAATGAATTAGAATGTCATTATTGTTTGGGTTATACATTTTTAACATTAATTATGTTTTATATCTATGGATTTATAGCTTTATTGTGCAATGAATAGTGTTATTTATCAACCTCTAACACTTAACATTCTAGATAGGCACGATAACGAGTGTCACGAGGGTACCGATTCCCAAATATTGATACCCAGGTGTGTAATGAAGTGTAATGGTTTATAAGTGTTTAATGATGTTTATTATAATATTTCCTAAAGTTTCATTCAAAAATTCCAAGGCTTATATATGGTTTCCATAGATTTCGGAGGCGATAACGTATGTCATAAGGGTGATGGTTCTCCCAACCATCGTAGATGGTTGTTTCCTATATTTAATTATTCATAAGTATGAATTAGTGATTATTCAATCAAATCTTGAAGTTTCAAATCAAAATTCCTTCATACCCGTTTCTCATCATCTCTCGGTTTTGGACACCATCTTTCTGCAATAAGCTGTGAGATGTGAGATGTCTCCGTCTCTCGGGTCCGCGATACGAGTCACGATAACAAGATTTTGAACCTTGACATAAGAAAACTAAGATATAAGATATGGGCCAATAATGAAAATTTCTCATATAATATTGATTATATAAATGTGAAATAGATTTACATGGTTATATCTCACTTATTGATATTATAAATAAGGAAAAAGAAGAAGTTATAATTTCCTAAGCTTCAAACTTAATCTGTAATACAATATTAAGGGAACCCACCTAATGGTGTCTGCACAAGAGTGGATGCATTTTTTAAAAGTACTAAAAAACTACCCATAAAGAACAAGTTAAGACTCTCAAAAGAAAAAATTTGGTATCTTAAGATAACAATTTAACATTTATTTTTTCACACAAATAATATATTTCTTGAGGGAGAATATTAATATGATAAAGAATATCTATAAAGTATAAAATATTACCACATAATATTATATATAGCTTTTCTACAACCTATTTTTATTATCTTTTTTTTTTTTTTTCTGAATCATCTCTCTTCATGTTTTTTCTAAAGGCATATAAACTTAATTATAACTTTAAAATTGTAGGCTTTTATTAGTCTCCCCTAAATTAGTTTTAGTGATAAAAACAAGTTGTTAAGGATGTTTTTGAACTAATATAAATATCAATTCTAGAGTTAAATAAAAACAATTAAGGCCATGTTTGTTTAAATTTATTTATAACTTATGACTTACAAAAATAAATTACTTACAAATAAGTAATTGTTTTTTTCTCAGATAAGTTGATCTCAAGTTAGGTTGGATGTTTGGTTTGCATGATTGATAAGTAAATTCTCTGTTGACAGAAGTCAAAATGTATGTTTGGTTCGCAATCATCAAAAGTTATTCATAACTCTTAATATAATATATAAGTTTTTTTTTTCAGTAGGAATTATAAAATATAAGTTTATGTACATATATATATTACCATCTATTATCTAATCCCTTGTACCTTAATCTATTTAAAAAAATCACAACATTCTAATTAATATATATATATATATATGAGAGATATGCTCAAAAGCACCCTTAAGAGGTCATATATGCTCTGCAATAGCCTTCATTTGATTAAACGAGGACCACGAACTAGTAATGCCTCCCTGTGTTTAGACACCATACATGTATATAACAAAGCAAGTAACCAATCACAAGAACAACCATATCTAGGGAAAAAAAAATTATTCCCAAATTTGTGTATTCCCCTGTACTACCACACCACGGGCTGACACATGATGTATTTATGAATTTGGTGTTTCTTTTTGGGTACCTATTTTCTAATTTGAATATTTTTTTTTTTAACCTTTAAACCGCATACAATCCAACATATCAACTTGTGGTGTGATAATACAGGGGAGCACACAGATTCAGGATAACAAAATTTGCATCCTGTGATAAGGGTGTGTTTGGGTTCAGCCTTCCGTAAGAGCAAGTTAAACCAAACTCCATACTCAATATCAAAATATTGTGTGGCTGCAGCAAGTTAATAAGACGAACCTTGTAGTGTTGCACCAAGATCCAACTCTTACAAAAATATAATTCTTTTGATAATTTCACACACGACATTGCTTGAGATGCATTTTAAAGATTCTATAAGAATGACAGGGTCACCAACCATAACATAGGATCGGTTGTATATTTTTCTAGTCCAGTCCATGATTAAGATAACTTAAAGTCCATGAGGATGTAGTCTCCCTATGCATCAACCCAAACTGCCTATATCCATGGATTACATCGTGGTTGAGCATTGACCTTCAGTACCAACAATTCCCTCAAACGTATTCAAGTGACAATGAGTTCAGCTAGGCATGCTTAGGTTCCATCACACCTGAGGATGATAGTTCAGCTAGGTATGTCCAAGCCTCTCCTTTACCTTACCTAAGATGGTCTTAATGGGTTGGGTGGCTTATGCAAGTTGTGCCAATGGCCAACCCAGTTTTTGGTCTTGTGTGTGTTTCCAGTTAACATTTACTTGAATGAAAAAGAATGGACAAAGTAAGAAAACTGATGACTTGATACTGTAAAAATGTAGTTATGTTTGTAGTAATACTGAACTGTAGTTTTTCAAGCAGTTATATAATTCAATATCTAATAGAAGTATATGATGACAATTTTTCTCAATAGTAGCGAATAAAATATGTGAAGTGCAAGAACCGTATAATCAACCAACAATAAACTATGCGTATCAACTCACAGATTCTCTAGCATGTATCCAGGAAACAGATACAGTCCAACTATTTATAAAATAACTATCTGCAAATTAAGACGAGTTAGAAATAACTTATCAGTTAAAAACCAACGTAAACCAACAAGAAAATCAATAATAATCATAGAGGAAGAAGACTAATTCACACTAAATATTCTTTCGGTGTGTCTTTCTTCCTTCTCCTCGTCTTCTATTATAGAAGATGATGATCGCTTACACACATACTTTCCATGAAGAATTAGGCTCTTTTAGAAAATATTAAACGCATTATTAATCACTATAAATCCACTTGATTATAGAATATATTAATAACGCGTCAATAGTATATTACCATATATTATAACAATTAAATAAGAAACCAATCAATTAAAATATTTTTTTATTTAAGTAAATTAAAATAAAATAATTAATTCGTGAAACCCACACCCACACCCACAGCCCGGCTCGGTTTGATTCAGTTCGGCGTGCGTGCATGATGTAAGCAAACAACTCCAACCTCCCCTCTCCTCTTCAACCCCATTCCCCCTTAGGTTCTTACATTTACTTTTAAAGTGGATTTTGAAGTTCTCCACTTCCCATGTGGGACTAAACTTTCAAGGCAAAAACCTTTGGGAGTTGGGTTATACTTTGTTTTGAAGGGAATCACAAAAAACTTTAAATAAAACATTTCATTCAAAGTTCCCTCCAAAATCTTTTAACACACACATGGGCTTAAGTGAATTATGTAAGCCTATTTGGTCCACACAACTAAACAACCCAGAAGATTCATTTTGAATCTTAAAATACAATACAAGTCAAACAGAAACCACCACCACCACGACCACCACCTGTAAGTAAGAGCATGCGATCTATACTTCTCTTTTCAATCTAACGAATCAAATGGTTAGAGGAATGGACCAAACTTTGTTGCGTTCTTGAGAAGTATATTTGAAAAAAAAAACAAAAAAAAAATGTAAAGAAGAAAGAGAAAAAATATGGGATGGTGACTATCATAAGAAAGACCTAAAAGAATCATTACTCCCACTGATTTCTAAAGCTAGAAGCTTTACAACAACCAATTTTATTATCCTCAACAACAACAACACTGAAGAAATCATTAAAGAGCAATGGACTCAAACCAAAAAATGGAATCACTGGAATCCTGATGAGTGAAAGGGGGGGAGGAGAGAGAGATGATGGAGAGAGAGGGATAATTAACTCACCAAAATCCTGATTTCTAGTGGCAATGAGGTTCGATCGATGGTGGGGGTGCAGGTAAGCAGGGGAGTTCTCCTTCTTAGTCGAGTGATATTCAGTAGTGCCACAATCAAATCTTATCAACTCCTTGTTTACCTCTTTGTATCACACGTGTGGATCTTTCACGTTTCATATTCGTTAATTTCATCAAATTATGCACATAAACAACTAACTTAGACTTATGTTAGTAGGAACTAGGCCCCTACTTCCAAATAAGTGGCCTTTTCATTCTCTCTCCTACTTTTAACTTATTTATAAGTACCTTTTTTATTGCAAACCAAACACAACTAAACACCAACTTCTGACTTTTGGCACCTTGTAAGTCAAAAGTTGGTTCCCATAAGTTAAACCAAATGTTACCTTAATGTGGGAACAACTACAAAATCTCCATAAGAGCTTTCCAATGGTATTTGTTTTGTTGTAGACAGACATTTGAGATGAAAGTTGAAGTTTTGAAATCTCATAAAAAAAAAAGTTACTTCATACGAGATTAGTTTTAAAAGGGAGAAACTATTGAGAGCAAGATGCTTTCCTCTTTATATCTTCTTATTTTTTTTATAAGCATGTGGGTTAATGGCTATAGTAATTAATAGGTGAAGACAGGTTTGGATCCCAGGTTTACCAACCTAACAAGATGACATCATCAACCATAGTGGGAGTCCTACATTCAATGGGAGAATACCCAGTGGGAGAACACTACCTGATGAGATGACAAATCCTGAGCCATGCAGAAGCAAACGTGGGTTAATACCTTGTTATCGTTTTGAGATTAAAGGCGAATCCTTCATGTGCGCTTCCATTGATGATGGTGAGCCAAGTACTTATGAGGATGTTCTCTCATCATCTGCTTCGAGGGAATGGACATTTGTTGTTTAGGATGAGATTAGTTCCATAGAGAAGAACCAAGTTTGGGAACTTGTTGATCTTCCACCAAACTACAAGTATATTGGAAACAAGTTGGTTCTAAAAGTCCAACGCAAGGCATATAGAACTATTGAGAAGTATAAGGCCTGATTGGTGTTGAAGGGTTATACCAAGTGGAGGGTATAAACTATGAGAAGACATTTTCGCTAGTGGTGAGATTCACATCAATTCATCTTATTTTATCCATTGTTGTACACTTTGATTTAGAACTCTATCAGATAGATGTGAAGACTGCATTTCTCAATGATGAACTAAATAAAAAGATTTATATGGATCAACATATAGGTTTCATAGTAGAAGGACAAGAGCGCAAAGTGTGCAAGATCAAGAAGTCCATCTATGGATTGAAGTAATTATCTACGCAATGGTACTTTCAGTTTAGTTGAGCCATAGTTAAGTATGGATTCATGATGATCGAGGAAGACTATTGTGTGCATGTTAAACTATCCAATAATAGTTTTCTGATTCTTTCATTATATGTTAACGATATTTTATTGATTGAAAATGATATGAGAATGATTGTCGCCACTCAGAAGTGGTAGTTCTTTAACTTTGATACGGACTTGGGAGAGGCAAACTTTGTGCTCAGAGTTAAGATAACCCAAGAGAATGTTAGAGCAATTTTATATGCAAATTTGCAAACACATTAACACTCCTATCCAAATGGGTCATACTTTGAACCTGAACATGTGTCTTACTATGGATGCAGAGTTGGAATAGATGAAAAACATTCTTTATGCAAGTGTTATTGGTAGTTTAATGTATGTCACGATGTATACTTGACCAGACCTTAGCTTTGTAGTAGGATTGGTCGGTCATTACCAAAGCAATCCTGGGTTAGCACACTAGAGGGCAGTAAAGTGAATTCTTCGATGCTTGCATGGGATTACAGATTATATGCTATGCTTTCAGTGAGTAGAGTTAGTATTACGAGGCTATAGTGATGCAGATTGGAGTGGTAATTTGAATGATCACAAATCTATGTCTGGTTACACTTTTTGCTTAGCAAGAGGAGTTGTTTTTTGTTGTAAAAAACAATCATAAATCGCCTTATCCACTATGGAGTCGGAATACGTTGGCTGTAGTGTTACTGTGGAGGAAGCTATTTTGCTCTGTAGGTTCTTTTGACGACTTTGTATCACAGAGAGTACCAAGGACCCCATTACAATTTATAGTGATAGCATGACATCATAGGCATACATGAAGAATCCTAAGTATCATGACAGACCAAACACATTGACATACATTATCACTTTGCACTAGACATGGTTGTGCAACAGGAGGTGGTCCTCAGACACATTTTTACAAGTCAAATTTTTGCTAACCCACTCACTAAGCCTATTACCAAGGATATGTTTAAGTTTATTACTAGAGAAGTATCAGACTGCGTAGAATTTAATTATTTGGCTTTTAGCATATTACTATTCATATTTGGTTTATAATGAGATACCCTTGGGATTTATAGACATTTAGTTATTAATTTAATAATATGATCATGTTGATTTGTTATTCCATATTGTATGAATTGCTAATTAACATGATCAATTGCACACACTAGCATCATGTGATTAAACATATGGTGTGATTCGTTACCATGTTTAGGTTTTGTACTTGCACCATGATCACCTTAAGAAAATTAGGTGCGAGACTCTAATAAGGTGTAAGAGAGGGTGATTGGATTATGAAAACTTGAGTCAAGTGCAAGAGAGAGTGATTGGAATAAGATCTGTACGGTGTTGAGAAGTTAACAAACTCTTATTGAGCTCTATCGTAGCATGCATTTCATATTATATGTACTATTACATATTTAAGTGAACTAATTCTTTGTGCTCTTTACAATGTGAGACTTTGTTTATGTACGCATTTATGCCCTTATAGACTCATGACTGTGTAGTGAGGTTGATGCTTGATGATTGCTACTCTAGTATGTTTTCTATGACCATGAGTGATTTAGTCTAAAGGGACATGGATGGTGTCAACACCCAAATTTTGACTCGGGATAATTAATGGAGTCAGATGGGTTCATTACAGCAAGAGACAAAGTCAGACCCTAGACCCCCTTGAACCCCAAATAATTAGGCATTCTTAAAGGAAACTTTGGTCGCAAATGCAATGTCAATATCCAAACTCCACCCAAGAATCAACCAGACTAAACCCTAATCTCTTCAGAAAACACCCTAGGACTACAAGGGTCCTTAGCTTCAAACTATCAACTCTATTTCACTTTGAATTTTCCAAGCTTCATAAGTCTACCCACATTGAAGCATCGAAAGGTTGGCAAATTACTATTTTACCCTTACACCTTCAGAAGTCCTAATTAAGCCCTATTGAACCTAGATTTCCAACGTCTCTGCTACAACAAAGATATCTTAAATTTTCTAATGTTTATAAGCCTTCCCATATTGAAGCATCTAAAGGCTGACAAATTACCATTTTACCCCTACACCCTTAGAAGTTTAAATCAAAGCCCATTTAAACTCATTTTCTCCATAACTTTCCAAAATATCCTCCATAATAAAGACTTTTGGAGTTTAACAGCTTTCACAAGGCCTTCCACATTAAAATCCCAAATGACTGATAAATGACCATTTTACCCTTGCACCTCTAAAGACCTCAACCTACAGGCTATGAAGTTTAAAAGAGTCAAAAAATTACCATTTTACCCCCACACCATTAAAATACACCATTTCTCTCCAAAATTGGATCCTCGATAAATCCTTGAAGGCCCGACACAAATCAGAAACTTAGTCAGTCAATGGCTCTACCTTGACAAGTCCAAGATCTCTGCAAGAAAAACCATAAGGGCCCCAATGCTCCCAATCATCCCATTCTCCCCTAAATTATAGCCAAATCACTTTTATCAGCAATGAACACTCAATGAACCTCTGAGAACTCTTCGGAAGTCCAAATCCCTCAAGGTCAGTCCCATTTTCTCAGATTTTGAGATCTTCAATAAACACCTTAATAGACAAGTCCATCCACAGACTCAACATAGTTCAATGACCCAGTTTTTCACCAATCCAGGGGATATTTCTTGATCAAGTGAGCTTCTTTTAGAAATCTCCTAGAAATTCCTCGGGAATCAAATTGTCTGTCTATTAAGCCTTATGGAATCATAGTTCCAAGACCCAAAAAATCATGGTTACCCTTATAATCCATTCAAATCTAGGAAAAACCTGTCTCAAATCCACGCGAGGCTTGGTTCGAGATAATTCAGGGTTTCAGACATAACTTTCGGCCTGGACATTTGATTTGTGAACAGTTAAAGCCTATGACTCATGAATCTCAAGAACTATCTTTCATATGTGGATTTCAAAAATTAATTTTACCTTCTTACCCCTCTCCCACTAGTACAAGCCAGTCTGGGAACATTCGGAGCCAATTTTGACCCACTTATCCAACTCTGATTCTAATTTTGGCAGTTGGGTTGCGATCAGAATGCTCAGGAGATGCAAAATAATTATAATCCTTTAGAAGTTTAGAGTCATAAGACTCAAAAAGTAATCCCAGACAGTAAAGGGAAAAAAATCAAAAAAGAGTAATCATTGCTTTTATTCAAAAAACCCACTTTTACCCAAAATGCCCCCAAAACATGTTTTAAACCCTACACCCTATATTTGGAATATTTCAAATAGACGGTGGAGACTCTAGGACCACCATCCTAAACCCTATACCCTCCTTATGGGTCCCACCCCATCTCTCACCTCTTCCCCTCACCATACACATGGCAAAGGGATCCACCACCTTCCCATTCCTTCACCTCATCCACACACCTTACCCCCCTTCTACAAGCCTCCACACACCTCTCCCACCTCCACCAGCCACCTCACTCACCCCACCTCCTCGCCTCAGCCACACACCTCTCCCCCTTCTTCTAGAACCTTGCCACCTCACCTCACTTCCCCACCACCCATTTCCACTTCCTCACCACCACCACCCACTTGTCGTGGGCCCCACCCCCCCACACCACCGCACGCCAGACACCACCCACATCCCACACCACCATAGGAGAGCCCCACCCCAGCCCCCACC
>JAOXJP010087382.1:0-14794 GCA_025762735.1 Platanus orientalis | reverse complement strand
CGACAGGGTTGAACTGGGTGCTGGTGATACCTATCATATTGACCCCTTTTGGTGGCTTGTGGTAGGGGAGTGGGTTTTAGATGATGTTGAAATTTGGTGGGGGATTGGTGGGTGTATGGTCAAATGATACTTTACCCTCATCAATCAGGTCTTGAATGTCATGTTTCAAATGGAAACACTTGTCAAGGGTGTGCCCCGGAGTCTGGTGATACTCGCAATGCTTTGCTTGATTATAGCGGAAGGGTAGAGGGTAAGGAGGAGGTCTAGGATCAATTAGCCGCAACAGCTTCTTTTTAATGAGATACTCCATAATGTATTTATAGGAGTAGGGCAGAGGGGTGAACTTTCTTTTCTTCTTTTCTTATTGGGCTCACCTGGGTACCTAGGCTGGTAAAACTGTTGTGTTTGAGTAGGGATGACATTTATAGCTATAGGGTAACCTTGAGCTGGCTATTGCGGTGTTTGAACCTGACCGTAATTCTGATTGGGTTGTGGAATTTTAATAGAATGCACATGGTTAGCTTCTAGTCGTGTAGCCACTGCCTTCTTTGGTAGAGTCTTAGAGGAACCGGCTGGGGCAAGTGACATCTCATGTACTAACCCTGCCTTGATTGCCAACCCTACCTTACTGGCTTTGTCGATAACCTTAGCAAAGTTATTCTGTGATGTAGTCAGGAGCATCAGTTGGTACGTAGGACCCAGAGTCCTCATGAAAGTAGATATCATATCCTCTTCAGACATGGGGTATTTGAGGTTGGAGGTCTTTAGTCTCCATCTGTATGCAAAATCCCTAATACTTTCTCCTGAGGTAGGCCTCATTCTTTTAACTTCTTCTTTGGTCGGCAGTAGTTCAAGGTTGAACCTGTAATGGTTGATAAATGACTGTGTCAGGGCCCTCCACGTGTTGATGTTATTCTTTTCTTGGCTTATTAACCATTTTCCTGCATTTTTCTCTAAACTCTGACCAAACATCTAGACCAGGATCCGCTCATCATGTCTCCATTAGAACATAACATTGCAATACATGCAGAGATGCATCCTAGGGTAGGTGGTACCATCATACTTCTCGACATTAGGCATTTGGAAGTTCAATGGTAGCACACCTCCAGGGTGTATGCAAAGGTCCTCGAAGTCCATGGAGATAGGGAACTGTCCCCCTTTCATAAGCTCTAACTCTACAGCGAGCTTTGCTATCTAGGTACTTGTCTCTTCTTTCTCCTTTCCCTTCTTACTTGTTATTGACGGTCCATACTATTCCTTAAGGTTAATGACAGCCTGGTGCTCTAGTTGTAGGTATGTAGTTGTGGGTCGGAGTGGGGCTATGACATAAGTGGGACCCTGTGTAAGCCTAGTAGTGTGGGGGAATTCGTTATGCAGTGTTGAAAAGTGGTAGTTCAATTGTTGAACTTCGGCTCTGAGGCCCTCTTTGCTTCATCAGATATTGAAACATAAACTTCTCAAACTCGGAAAGGGGAGGAATTTGGGGCTGTTCACTGAGATCTGGTTGGCTGAGGGATGGTGAAGAAGATTGGGGTGTAGACAATGATTGACCGGATTCTGGGGTGGATGTTAAACCATGCCAGGACATGAAATCCCCTATATATCGCTCCACTTCCGATTTGAATTTCTCTGGGAGGGTGCTCTTTGGAGTCGTCTTTGCGGGAGGTGGATTTCCCACAGATATTTCTTGTATGATGAGAGGTGTAGTTCTTGCTATAGGAAAAGGTGTTGACTTTTCAGCCATTGCTTTACGTTGTGCTTTCTTCTGCTTTTGCATTCGAGTCTTTGGGGGAGCCATTGTAGCTTGATTAACTGAATTGGAAGAGAAGAAGTTTATTGTTCTTGTTTATTTTTTTGTGTTATTCATAACTTGATAGCCAGGTGTTTCACAAGTGCACATGTCATACAAGGGAATTCATGTCCTTTAATCTTATCTACAAAATTTTTAAAAACAACAAAAACTTTGTACAGTATATATCGAAAAAGATTATAAAAGGAGAGGGTACTTGCCCCAATACATCAGAAGATGACAAAATCTAGAGATTAGGTACTGTTGGAGGTGACACCGACTCATAACCCAAAGAGAAGATATGTTCTCTTAGTTTGTGAACCCATGACTTTATCCATTGATCTTACACAAAAATCAAGCTATTGCTGCACCTCATTTCACATCCCAAGTCTTCGTGGGAAATCCTGGTGTTGTTGAGCTCACTTTTCAAGGAGTGAATGAGCTCTGCTTGTGTTTCATTCTAATGTTGGTACATTCACATGAGACCTCGGCCTCTATACGTAAAAGTACTTTAGCTTCTAGGGTAGCTTTGGTTTGGGCATGTGCAGCTCGTTCCTCAGCTAAATCTGACAATGCTCGCTCATACTTTTCTTGAGTGTGAGAAGGCTCTATATGCAATGAAAATGTAGATTCAGTGCACTATCTCTTGTTCGAAGAGGTAGATGTTGAAAGGGTTGCATGTTGTAAAAGAGAGATATGTAGAAGCCATTGCTTATATGCTGGTGTCATAGCTTGTGTCTTTGCGGATACTGGCTGTGGATGTCCTAAGACTCTAGTATGCGAGCTATCCCACAGAGCAGCTAAAGTGGATCGTGTGTGATTGGATGTATGGTGGTTAAGCTTACATATGTCTTTGAAAATTGTTGAGAAGTCGAAGCATTCTTGCCTAAGTGCTAGTTGACGAAGAACGCATATTGGTACATAAGGCGTGCTTTGATGGACTCCTGTAATGACCATATATGTGTGGTCTTTGGTAGTAAGGAGCGGATAACGTGCTTTATGACATATGGCACACCAAGTAATCTATTTAGAAAGTATAGTTGCCAATAGCTTTTGGTACCCTGATGTGGTAGTTCTGTTTGGCAAGGGTCGGCTTCTGACATGGATCTATGTTAGGGCTAGATCACATGATATATAAGCCAGGAAGGATGCTAGGACAGATAGATGTTCCCGTAACCAAGCTTATAGGAAAGCTAGACAACCATATAGTCAGTCTTTCGGATGTTGAGCACAATATGAGAGACTAGAGATAGTCTCTGAGATAATCACTAGTGCGAGTGTCTTCTTCTGAATGTGTTGGTCTAAGATGTCGAGTAAGACACCATGGATGTGATGACGGCTATGAGATAGTAGGAGTTGTCCTAAGACAACTAAGGTGAATGCCCTGAACTTGACGAGATTGTCAAAGTCGTCGGGTTTCTTCTAACCTTTTTCTAGTAAAAGATTAAAGGGGCAGTGCAAATATTCTCCTGTGGCTTCCTTAGGCAGGGATGCTTTGGAGATGTCTAATGTATGGAAAATTTTCAAATAGCTGGGCTTGTGTACCAGAATTATGGCCTTGGTGCCATGACAATGACTCCAACCTAAAAAGGATTTGAGCTCCTCAATAGTGGGTGTAAGTTCCTATTCTCTGAAGCGGAAAACCATACATGTTGGATCCCAGAAGGAAATGACTGCTTCTATTAGTGGCCAATCCAAATTGATCTGAGCCAGGGCTAGTGTTGCCCCTAATTGGCTTTGACTCTTCCAAACTTCCTGTTCTGCTGGGGAAACGGCGATTAGGGAATTTGCAAAGTTTGTGGAGATGGTAGGGTACATATCTAGTTGTACTTGTATGTGAGCCATGTCTGTAAGCATGAATGTGAACATGTGGTTAGAAATGACATTTTATAATGGAAAACAACATTTTGCAGAATCTAAGCCTAACGCTTTTTTTTTAATTCAATAAAAAACAGGCGTTAGGAGGTAAAACAGGTGTTGAAAATAGTTATAGTCCAAAAATGACCCGCGACAAGTATTTTCTCATTTTTGGGTTTCTTTTTTGCCATTTTCAGTTACAAAACAGTGGAGAGGTCCCCACACTCTATTCCTTTTCTCCCTTTTTCAACTTTTGATCAAAAGTTCTCCCTTTTTCCATTTTTCCTTTCGGCTTTAATGGATCAAGCAGGGTCAAGCCGACACTTTCCCCTCCTTTCAACCCAAGAAAAGGCACTCTAGAAGCATCCGGTGGTGGATGATTTAATCTATGCTTTTGTAAATCTTTTGATTTTGAATAATGATTTTTTAAAAAAACTTGATCCAATGTTATGTTTGTTTTAGATTGTCTCTTTTTTATTTTTTATTTGATTTAACTTAGATTTTTTAGTTTAAACTTATTTAGAATAGTTTCATATTGACTTGTACCTGTTTTAGAATAGTTGATTGATGATTTTGAATTGATTTTTCATGTTCTAATGCCAAAAAACACTAACCTAGATTACAGGCATAACACCTATTTTCTGTCTGTTTAAGAAAATAGGCGTTGGACTGGAAATCTAGAGTCAGCTTAAAAAACTGGAATCAGGATGGAAAACAAGCGTTAGGCCTGAGAAATAGTTTTGACACTTTGATTTTAATTGTTTCTTTTGGGGTTGTTTTTTATTCTTTTTTACTTCTAGACACCGTTCTAACACATTTTAACTTGTTTTTCTTGCAGGCTAATGAGAATGTCCAGTGCCATGGATCATGGTCCGGGGTTTTGAGATTATGGGCATGGATGTGTTCCAATGTACAAGAGAGGGTGAAGGCCATGGGGTTTGGTTGCTTTCTAACCCTCCCGATGGTGTCGGCTGATAAGGTCTTACTGATGGCGCTAGTGGAGAGATGGTCTCCCATCACCCGGACTTTCCATCTCCCAGCCGAGGAGATTGGGGTGCCGCCTATCAACTTGATCATGATGATTGGGTTAGCTATGGATGGAACACCTCCACCTAGCTCGGAGGAGTTCAATGCAGAGTTAGTGGCTCGCTGTATTAGGCCGCAGCTAGTAGTGTACTACAAGAGCACGAAGGGTGTCCTTCCTTCATGGTTTAAGAATGATTACATCTGGACCACAGACAAGAGCTCAGATATGGAGAAGGCTTACTTGACACAAGCTTTCTTGTTATACATGCTAACCTATTCTATCTTTTGTAGGAAGAGTGATCGGGTCTATTTCTACCTGTTGCTGGCATTAGAGAACCTAAACTTGGTCGCAACCCGGAGTTAGGGTAGATCCACCTTTGGGTGGATGTACCTCAACATGAGTGAGATTTCTATGGGACAGAGCCCTCATGCCTTTGTGGGCTTATGCTTTTATGCGAGGTATGTGTATTTTTCATTTTCCTTTCTTTATAGTTTGTCGCTTATTTTAACATTGCATTTAATTTTTGTTTGATTTGTTTCTTTTGCAGGTGTGGTGCTATGAGCACTTAGCCTCGAGGTGGAGGGGTAAGGAGGTACTGTACTTCCCCTGCATGGCGAGGTGGAAGGGTACTCTTCCCAAAACCCGAAAGTTGATCTTGGCTTTTCGGCATGAGCGGGACTCGCTTACTACTAACCAGGTAAGTACACAATGCCCAGTTTGAATTTGCTCATTATTTGTTGTTTGTTTTTGTAAATCATTTCTTAACATTTATTGTGTTTGTGTAGATCAACTGGTGCCCATGGACTCGTTGGGCTCTAGCGGCAGATGATGCCTAAGACTAGAATTCCACTTGGGGTTGGTCTCGCCAAAGGGTGGTGTTAGTAGCCCTGGGTGAAATAACCATCTACCTCGGTAAGAGGTGCTGGAGACAAGTGAGAGGTGGGGTTGAGGAGTTCGTAGTCTCGCACTCCCCACCTAGTGTCATCGATACCGAGGGTGCCACTGGACAAGGAGACAAGGGCATAGATGTTGTCCCATTCCTGGACTAGGCTCAGGACTACCAGAGGTGGTGGTCTTCCTAGTCTTGTGGACCTTTGGGTGAACTTGTTGAGCCCCTGATGAGTGTATTTGATTTTATTCTTTTTTTTGTTGAAAACTATGTTTTGATTTATCTTATTATTATATTTTTTTACAATTTTAACAATACATGTTTTCATTTTGATAGGTTGCTACTGCCCAGCAGCCCCCTGAAGGGCTAGCACCTCCCACTCGTCGAGGGAGGAGGAGGGTTCCACCAGCTGGGCAGGATGTGATAGGCATGGTACCCGAGGCAGTGATTGTGACTGGTCTAGGGGCTGAGGCCAGTGAGATGCCTCTACCCGAGGTAGAGCTACCAGAGGGTTGGGTGCCTCCTGAGGGTGTGACTCAGGTATGTTATTAGTTCATTTTAAATTATTTATAATTTTACTCATTTTCTTTCGTTTGACTTAGCATTGTCTACTTATGCAGGTCTCGAGGGAGGTGTACCTGAGTGCCCTCCATAGATTGGCTAGATGTTTTGCCTTAGTGGGGCAGAGACACCAGGCCCATTTGACTGAGATAGAGGCCTTGAAGGCCGCCCATCAGGCTGAGGTTGAGGAGGTAATCATATTACCATTTGTTAGTTATGTTTATGTTTTTTAGTTAACTTTTGATGATGTGCATTTGGTTTTGCAGCTATAGAGACAGATCCCCATTCTAGAGGACATGGGGGATGTTGGTGGAGACACTGAGATGCCTCATGTTGAGCCTGAGGTTGGGTCTACTGGAGGAGAACATACTAGAGAGGTTTAGCCTAAGACCAAGCAGCCTACAGGAGAGCTTGAGACTAATAGAGAGAGTGGGGTGCAAGCAACACTGATGCTTGGTGGTGTGGTGACTGAGGCTCCTCTACAGATTGATGATAGTCCTATTCTAGATAGACTTAGGCGCGGTTACCTTCCTCCCCGTACTAATGACGGAGTCTGATATGGAGCCGGCCAATCATATACCCGGAGGAGGGTGAAGCACATGGCCAGGAAGGGGGTCGTGGAATATGTGGGTAGCAACTCCAATGAATGATTAAGGGGTTGGATTCTTTTTTTGACTTTTTGTTTATTGAGGTGTAATTAAGAATTCTTTGGTTGATGGGTTGTATAGATTAACTTGAGATGACATTATATTAGTTTTGAGGTTTTTATTTGGTTGACTTTGAAAGATGTTGGAATTCATATTAGTTATATATATTTTAGTCATTTGAGGATGATTTTTATTTATTTTCTTTACTTTTCATGGTTTGCTTCAATTGTGAGATGCCTATGCAATTTGTGCTATTGCGTTACATATATTATGCAAAAGGGGTGAGAGATATTCAAATTTAAATAAGAAGGTAAAATCCATACCTAATTATCTAAAAAAATAATTTGGATAAGTTTTGTAAAGTTGGACATGAATTCCTGGTTCCTTTTTATCAATCATGCAAGCAATCAACCAAAATCAACGCAAACAAGCCTAAAGCTAGACCTCTAAGTTATTGAGTGTAACCTAATAACTTTAACTTGCAAATGACTAAATATGCATGCTTTTAAGATTCTAAAAGATGAAGTGTACTAGTCAAAACACCTCCCCGAAAAAGATTGGATCATAGAGTGGTAATTGGCTTAGGTAACTCAGAATGGTCGCACTGACAAAAGTAGCAATTGCTCAAACGTTGTTCCCATCCTATGTGGTGATCCAATGTCGGTCCATTAGTGGGTAATGACCTAGATAAGGGCGTATGAGAATGATGTATTGGTGTAATGTTGTGTCCTTAGACTCATTTTGTGCAAAATAGTAAATAATAAAGATGTATTCAAACAAGTTGTTCAAATGTGAGTTTTGGTCCTATTAACTAGTTCAAGCTGCCTTAGAACTAAAATGAGCATGTTTTCTAGCCTAAGCATGGAAATTTTGAATAATTGTTTAGAGACAGAGCGTTATCCTAACTAACTAATGGAATGACCTAAGTCTAATCCAAAGTAATACGCATGTGAGAAATGTAGGCATGTGAACAATGTAGTTAGACATGTGAGAGATCAAATAAATATGTGAAAGAGCATGTTATGAACATAATTGAAACTTATATATGTGGAGATCAAACATGTCCCCAACGGAGTCACCATTCAATGGAAATTGGTGTGCCCACTTCGGCTCGCACTTCGTGTGGTCGGCCCCCCTATGAAAGAGAGTTCGGGCTTTTTCTTGGAGTCGCCACCAACTTGGGATTAACCGACTGAGTTAGACGTCGGTCCTTCTTTTTGGGGAAAAGTAGGAAACTAGACTCTAAAGTCTAGGGTTTAACTCCTAGTACTAGTATGAGTTCCTGAGATTAGGGTAAGTTGTTTAGTTGCACTTGGGGAAGGTATTAGGCACCCCAAATACCTACCTTTTAAGGGCAACTTCTCCCATTCATATGAATTTCAAGTTATGTTCATAATCATACTTTGTTAATTATGAATTTAAGTATTAAAACCTTTTAATGTGAGTTGAAGGTTTGCTGAATTTTTCTTAAGCCTAACGCATGTTTTAACTCTCAATGCCTATTTTTCCAATGCTTGAAATTAATTCAGGGTGAAAAATAGGCGTTGACTTGTGAACAGTCCACAAACTATTCTTAATTTTGACATTTTCTACATATAGGAAACGCCTCAAGGTTCTGGTCTTTAGAGGGATGATTGATCCCTCTAAATAGCTTGTTGTTTGTCTTTTTAGGGTTTAGGGTTAACCCTAAAAAATGGGAGAGAAAGATAAGAAGATTAATTTTTCTGAGTTATAAGCCTAACGCCTGTTTTCCACCTCAATGCATGTTTTTCCATACGTCTAAATTTTAATTCAGGGTGAAAATAGGCGTTGGGAAACCTAACCAAGTACGCACTTTAGTGCCACTGTTTAGGGTGTTTAGGTGGATCCCAACATTGTGGGATCCTAAGTTCGGGAAAGAGGAAGTCTTCTAGGGTTACACTGTGCAACCCTATGAGTCCTAGGCATAGACCATGTGGAGATATGATCTCCTAAAGTAGGCCAAACAGTCATTTGTTACAGGCCTAACGCCTATTTTTTGGTTTGACGCCTGTTTGTTCAATGCCTGAATTTTAATTCAGGGAAAAAATAGGCGTTGAGGGTTAAACCAACAGCCAGTTTGGGATTTTAGGCCACCTAAGTGGGGCCTAGAGGGGTGGAGTTTTTCCTGGGTCTTGGGACTAACCCTAAGGCAGACTTTTACTTAACTAAATTTTTGAAAAAGTGATTTTTAAAACCCAAGCCTGATGCCTGAAAACCATCCCAATGCCTGAATTCCTGTCCAACGCCTGTTTATTGAAAAAACAGGCATTTGGAGGAAATGAGGGCCCACAGAGGTGCTAATGCACAGGGATGACTCTCAGATGTCAGAAGATGCCTTGGGATAGGTTTTAGGATAATCAAGGCTCCTTGGGGTGGGTCCCAGATCTCAACACTTGAATTTATCCCTAAAACCTGTTTGTTTAACACCTATTTTTTAATTCACTAAAAAATAGGCATTAGTTATTGAGAGAAAATCCAGCAACTGGATTTCTCGATTTTGGAGCCTTTAGGGTTTTGCAAAAATTCTAAAATTAAGCATGCTTATAGCAGGTATATAGAGGAACAACATATAAAAAATTGAGCTCAAGATCATGCATAGATAATTCAAAATAAATTCCACAAATATTCCCCAAAATTAGGTCTCAAAAGACCTAGTTTTGGGGTCTATTTTATGGGCCATCTCGAAGCCTTCCACAACTCTAAAAATTACAAACTTAAATACAGAATACCCTACATGTGTCTAGTATAACATAGTAAAAATTGGGCTCAAGCAGCCCTCTACAAAATTCACACAAAAATCAGCATTAAAATTGGTTGAAAATAAGACAAAGTAGAGGCTATTGAGCCTCTACTGTGTACCCAAATTAGAGCAATGCTCTAGCATAAATTGGACAGCATAACAGTTATCAATAGATGTAATTTGAAGTGTAGAACAAGACTAGGGACTAGGTTTAGGCTTACCTTGCCAAGGGTTGAGGGGGACTTAAGGTTTTCCTCTTCTTCCTCCTTTTTTTTTCTTAGGGTTAGGGTTTTTGATTGCCAACCCTGTTCACCACAAAATTGGTATGAAGGGCTGGGATGGAGTTTGGGAGTTGTTAAGTGGAGGGCTAAGATTGATCTTATCCTAAACTAGGTGGAGGGCTAGGATTAGATTTAGTTTAAGGTTGAAGATTGATCTAAGGTGAGAGACATGGATAGGTGAGGTGGCAAGTCTAAGGGTTAGATTAGGTTTGTGCTTCTTCAATGGATGGTGAGATGGGGAGTGTGCTAATGAGGGTGGATGGGGGGAGAGAGAGGGGTGACATGGAAGATGCCAATTGGAAAATCCCTATTGGTTGCACACCTAAAGGGGAGTTTAGGATGCTTGATAGGAGGGTCTAAGGGGTTTCATGGGGATTTGAATTTCATTCCCTTTTTCCAAGGGTGAGATGTGAGAGAGAAAATGGGAAGATTCAAATCTAAGGGTTGTAAGTGATGAGCTAAAGATGAGAATGCATTTAGTGCAAAATATCTCACTTTAGCTAAACTTAAATAATATCTTATTTTTGACTTTTTTGAACCCTATCGCTGCTGTCACTTTGTGCAACCTCTCAAGCTCGGAAGTTGGCCTAATCAGTGTCAAATTTAGAAGTCACGGATGCTCCGATCATGTTGGTCCAGTTAGAACCAAATTACGAAAAGGGTAAGAGGTGAAATTAAGGTTTTTTAGCCTAAAAAGCTCTCAGATGTAATTTGAATGGGAAAGATGGTAAAATTAATACAAGGGCGGCCCAGGGATAGATGCTCTCCAGTCCAAGTGACTCACAGCTTCTGACTACGCGTGATTGTGGTACCTGAGCAAGAAATTAGGTCAAAAACCATTTTTTGAGCAATTTGACGAAATTGTATAGGAGATGTTGCTGGTATTTTTGTAAAATGAACTCACTAATCCTCCATGGATTTAGTGTTTGGATAAAGGATACTTACCCAACTTCCACTACAAGGCAACCAAAATGAAGAAAAACTGAAATCTCATCCAAACTAAAGATTTTCAATTAATAGAATGACAATAATTTAAAAGAGTAGCATATCATGTGTGAAGACTCACAAAAATCTCATAGATCTAGTGATAAAGTGATGTGAACTCACAAAAATTTCATAGATTAACAATCAAGTGATGAAGAAGCTAAAATACTAACAAAATAGATTAACCATGAAGAAATAGAAGAAGGAACAGAGGAACACCATGTATGAACACTCTCATAAACTCATAGATCTAAAAATCAATTGATAAAATCTTACAAAACTTCAAAGACTTCACCATCAAGTGATATAGAAATCAAAATACTAATCAAAACAAGGAATAATCATGAAGAAATTAGTAAAAGAATAAAGGAGTAGCACATCATGCATATAAACTCACATAATCTCATAAATCTTCAAATCAAGTTATGTGAACTCACCAAAACTTCATAGATTAATTATCAAGTGATAAAGAACTAGAATACCAGCCAAATAAATGAATAACCATGAAGAAACAAGAAAAAAAAAAAAAAAACAAAGGGAGTGGCACATCATATATGTAAACTCACTATTTTTTTTTTTTTTTTTGCCTTCTTGCTTGTCTAAAGTCTCAAACCCTCCAAAAGCTCATTTCCTTTGCCCCTATCCTCTATAAGAATGATGTAGAAAGAATGTTAACTAGGTAAAAAATGAAAAACTAAAAAAAATGAGCTAAAGTAGTGGATTTCCAAAGTTAGGAGTGAAACTTACCCAAGTGGGGAACTCCCACACTTAGCTACTCATTCCTCTAAACCTCTCTAAATCTTTTACTTTTGGTATAAATAAGGCAATTAGGGTTTCTTTATCATATTTCTAGGGTTTTAGGTTGAGTTAGGAGGGTCCCACACTCCCCAAGATGAAGAAAAATCAAACTTGTGGATTTTCAAAATTTGGAGTGAAACTTACCCAATTGGGAAAGAACTCCAACACTTAGCTACTCATTCCTCTAAATAGCTCTAACTCTTTCCTTTTTTGTGTAAATGAGGTCATTAGAGCTTCTTTATCATATTTATAGGGTTTTAGGTCGAGTTAGGATGGTCTCACACTCCCCAAGATGAAGAAAAATCAATTTTATTTCAAAAATCACAGTATGGGTAATTTGGATCAATCCTAAATCAATCCAACACAATTTTTTACACTTTTCTAAGACTCGAGAGTGGCTGGTTTGATCATGGATCAATCCAAATGGGTTTTTCTCAACTTTTACCCACTTGCACTTAAATACTCATAACTTTCTTTATAGAACTTGGAATCAATCTCCGTTTGTTGTGTTGGAAACTAGACTTAAAGTGATTTTCAGAGTTATATGGATCATTCAATAATTCACTTGGGATTGGTGTCAATAGGCTCAGGAAGTTTCCCCAAATCTGTGGGCCTATCAACACAGACACCTCGTGGTAAAATGGACATAAGTTCTTCTAGGAAACTCATAATTACACACTGTTTGTTTTGCTGGAAATTGGAGTCATAGATATTTCCATAAAGGTATGGCATACCCCTAATTCTCAGGGATTTATGTCAATGGGTCCGTGAAGTACCCCAAATACGAAATTAGGATAACTTTCAAACTTGACTGATTGAAGCCCAATTTGGGTCTTACACTTCTTACTTGGTCTAATAGGTTCCTAAACCACTCCATGGTCTATTTAAACATATGAAAGGACAATTTTACCCTTATGGGGATAAGATTACATTTTTATCCTTTAAATGAAACATGGGGTGTTACAGGCAGAGTTTAGATAGAGCTATTTCTTAGGATGTTCCTCGTTGTAGGCTGCAGCCAACACCTTTTGGTTCTTGGTGATCCACGTATAGTTCTTGAGAACCTGGCCTACCTTGCCAAATATACTCTGAAGCAAGCCCATCATTGAGGACTTAGCAATGGTTGAGGACACTTGATGAGGTGCAGGTCTGAAGGTGGGACCACTCGATGATTCACCGACTTTGGTCACAAGGCTCATCCTAGACTGGGTTCCTAACCCAACTAAGGTGTTCCTTGTGCCTTTGGATTCCACCTTGAATGGAATGTTATCTTATGTCATGATTTTTGTGATGAGGATGGGAAATGGCATGCTCCCTATAGAATGCTTCACTATTGCTGCCTTGAGCATGACATGAAAAATGACGGAGGGAAGGTCGATCCTCTTCATTGTGAGGATTACCTCAATCGCATCATCAATCAAGCCATTGTGGTGGGTAGTTTGTAGAAGATTGTAAGAAAACACCCTGTGTAGGAGCTTCACTATGTGCCCCATGTGGTGAACTTGCCACACAGTTCCTAGACCCATTTGGATTTTTGGGCCATCATCAACTTGCCCACTAGGAACTATAGGACATTCTCTATGACTTGAGGTACACCCAACATTGTGGCAATCACGCTAGGATTGACTGTGATGAGGGTGTGGTAGACACTGGACTAGAAAGGCAAGTCAATATAGTTTTCTTCAAAAATATTAGAGTAAAAGACACAAACTGCCTCATCCTACGTTGGTCCGCGAAGCTCGAAGAGGGGTAACCATCCCTGGGCTAAGATCCGCTTGAAGATCTTCACAGTGATGAGAGTCTATTGGGGTGTGAAGTGTCTGATGATGAAGGAACTCTTTGAGAGACCTTCTCGTACCTGTCCAAGCTTTGGGCATTCCTAAATGGCAAGAATGATCCATCCGAGGGCTTCATGGATCTCTTGTTGCGAGGAGGTGACTCAACCATAGTTCTTTTACCCGGATTACATGGGGCATTTAAAGAAGAAGCCCCACCCTTAAACTTAGGATCCTTTGTGGTCATCTTCTTGAATCATGGAGCCATGGAAATCAAAATAAATCTAGAGTTTAAGGATGAGAAAAGAAAGAGACAAGGTTGAAAACATCGGGGAAGCAAGACGAGTCACACACAGGAAGAAAATGGCCAAATACAGTCTTGCGAACTATTTTAAATCGCATGCAAATTCCTGTCTAAAATTGCCCTCTTAATCGATCATGAGATCTCTTATTGGTCATGAGATCTCTTATCGGCCAGGGTGTGATCAATCACAAGATCCGTGATCGATCATGATCGTGATTGATCACAGAGCTTGGGCTAAAGCATTAAAGGCCAATTTTTGTGGTGTGACCCTACACACCTTGGTCGCGCTTGTACCCATGGCTATCCTGAACCCTTGGCACTTCCTTCTTTGAATCCAAATGTAATAGAGTGGATTCAAGGACAACTTGCACATCCTATGCTTGGAAAACCTAAAGGGATTTCTTAAATGGTGTATAGGCCAATGGCACTTCGAAGATACTCAAACTAGTTGGAATCAAGAGGTTTGGTTTAAATATCAACAAGTTGATCTTCGGTCTTCACATAGTCTAAAGACACCACCCTTTTTTCTACCAATTGACAGATGAAATG
Organism: Platanus orientalis; assembly: GCA_025762735.1. Lineage (NCBI taxonomy): Eukaryota > Viridiplantae > Streptophyta > Magnoliopsida > Proteales > Platanaceae > Platanus > Platanus orientalis. Next base: position 572 of record JAOXJP010087382.1, on the reverse strand, counting down.
GTGTTTAATGTCTATGTGTTTTGTCCTTGAATATTGAACTAGATTCTTGGAGATGTTAATGGCACTCTTGTTGTTTACAAATAGACTCATGGCACCTTGCTCCAACTCGTAGTCTCTTAGTATTTGTTTTATCCACAAGAGTTGAGTGCATCCACTTCCAGGTACAATGTACTCAGCTTTGGCAATTGACAATGAGATAGTGTTTTATTTCTTTCTATGCCAAGAAATCAGACCGTTGCCTATGTAGAAGCAACCTCCATTTATGCTTTTGCGATCTTTGACATCGCCAGCCCAGTCAACATTTGAATATCCTGTAATCTCAAATGTAGTGTCAAATGGGTACCAAAACCCAAAGTCCATAGTCCCATAGACATATTGGATGATCATCTTAGTTGCCTTAAAATGTGACTCTTTAGGGACAAGTTGGTATATAGCACATGCACCTATACTAAAGGAAATATCCAGTTTGCTCGCAGTCAAGTAGAGCAAGCTCCCAATGATGCTCCTATAGTAGGTGGAGTCAACCTTGGCTCCATCAAGGTCCTTAGTGATCTTGTCACTTGTACTAATGG
>JAOXJP010087371.1:0-14794 GCA_025762735.1 Platanus orientalis | reverse complement strand
TATATATATATATATATATATATATATACTTATGTATATATGTATAAATGTATGTGTATGTATATGTATTTATACATGTATACATATATGTATATATATACATGTATTTATATATGTGTGTATTTATATAAGTTCGGGCTGGGCTGATGTAAGCCCGAGCCTGGCCCTATTAAAGTTCGGGTCTTCAACTTGAGCCCAGGCCCTAATCGGGCCTAGCTCGGGCTGGGCCTTTTGGGCCAAATTTCGGGCTAGGTCGGGCCGGACTCAGGCCAGCCCGAGCCCATGCTCAGCTTTACCCAAGACCTTCCAAAAGACTCATACCAAGACCTTCAAAGGGCCCAACATGCCTTGATTTCCCCATTATTTATCAAATCAAAGCAGAACCATTTCTATCAAGTTTGACACTCAGTGAGCCTCCGAATATTCTCCCGGAAGCCAAATCTTTCAAGGTTAGGTCCATTTTCTCAGATTTTTCGAGGCCTTCGATAAACCCCCTAGTAGACAGGTCCATTTACAAACCCAACATAGCCTCATTACTTATCTTCTCACATATCCAGGTTGTGTTTTTTGGCTAAGTGACCCTCTTTCGGGAACCCTCAGGAATTCTCTATAAATTGGATTATTAGCTTATCAAATCCTGTGAACTTGTAGTTCAGAGGCCTAAAATATTCGATGACCTCCATTTTTTCCATTGATAACTCAATAAAAACTTGTCTTAATCCTGTTAAAGATTTGGTCTGATATAGGACAAAGTTTTGAGTATAGATTTCCACTCAGGTATTGGTTTTTGCATAGGGTTTGAACCTGTCTTACAAAATTTGAAAGTTATCTTTTATATCAAGACCCTGAAAATCAATTTTACCATTTTACCCTTTCTACATGGGTTTAAATTATTTTAGAGCCATTCGGACTCAGTTTTGATCTATCTACATTCATTTGAATTTGATTCCGATAGTTGCATTGAGATCAGAGAAGCTAGGAGATACGAAAAGCACATAAGCCTAAATGTTCTTGATCTTTAGGACATGAAAAGCACACCCATATAGTAAGGGGGTCAAAATATGAGAAACCATTGATATTTTTCGAGGAAAGAAATCATTACTTTTTTATATTTTTAAAAAAGTAATCATTGTTTTTCCAAAAAATTCAACAAGTGTCTTTGGATTAGGGCTTATGATTTGGCATTAATCCAAAAGTCCACTTGATGAAGGGCTAGGATCTAATGATCCAAACCCTAGCCCATCATCCACCATTCAATAATAGGACCAATCTTAACCCTTGAATATCCCATTCCATCATCTCAACCGCCCTTCATCTCCTCCCCCTTGCCAAATGTCATATACCCCCTCTCTTAATTAAGGGCTAGGATTAGCCATTAAAACCCCTAAAACCTCAACATTTATCCTCACCCTTCATTTTTTCACCTCCTTACCCTCCATTTGCCCCCCTTTGCCACATGTCCCTCATCCAACCTACCTATACCCCAATGAGAGAGCGCCCCCTTGGCTTCCCCACATGTGGTGAGGAGCCTCCACTTTATACCACTCAAACCCACCTTTCCCACCACATGTTTTGGTGGACCCCACCAAAGTATGTCCATCCATCTCCCCTATGGCAATCACTTCCCATCCATCATCCCACCTATAAATACCCCTCCATTTCAACCAAAGAGAGAAAAATTTTTGGACAAAGAAAATTTTGAGAGAAAGAAAGAAAAGAAAAAAAAAAAGAGAGAAAAGAAAGAAAAAAAGAGAAGGAAAGAAAGAAGGAAAGAAAAAGGGAAGAAAATCTAGACCTCAGGTTAGTCCTCTTCCCCCTTTGTTTATTTTTACTATAGTTAAGACCACCTTGTTGTAATGAACTAGCCCTTAGACCCATTAAAGAAACCCCATGGTGGGACATTGGGGAGACAAGCTTGTCTCTCTTTTTTATGTTTTATTTCTGAGTAGTTAAGAGTGTGAGAACCAGAACTCCTCTAATTGGAGGAGTTAGGAGCTCAAATTTAGACTATAAGTCATTATCACAGTGACTTACATGGTCATCAAATTTCATTTTTAGAAGAGTTTATTTGAAGCCCAAAGTGAGCCCTACTTGCTCACCGTGCAAGTGTGTTTTCACACTGTCTAGATTGAGCAGTGAAGAGCCTACGAATTTTAAATCTGTCCATAAATCTTATTTTTGGATGATTATTATTTTTTTTTACTATCTAATAGTTTAAATGTTTGAATTTATTTTTTAGCTCATTTTGTCATAGTTTTAGTATTTTACAAGATTTTTGTTTTAATTATTTTACTGTTGTTTTCGTTCAGCACTAAATTTTGTATTTTACTTTGTAGAAGTAATTTGTCTTTAATTTAAGTGTTATTTTGTTGTAATTTTCTTTCAAGTAATCTTATCATTATATTAAAAGACTCCAAATTTGGGCTCAAACCCATGAGTGTAGCCCTCGGAATGGGTCCCTTAACCCCTGGACTTCATAGGGGCTTGTGTTAATTTGCACAGAATCCACCCACTTTGAAAAATTCAAAGTGGGGTCTACCCTTGGCAATTGAGGTCGGGATTTTTTAGAGGGGTGTTTGGGGTCCTTAACCAGCCCCCTGAAAAGTTATCACTCCTCTATTCTTTAATGAAAGTGACTATGGTTATTGGAAATCTCGAATGAAGATTTTCCTTAATGCTTATGACCTAAGGGTATAGAGTTTAATAGCCGATGGCTATACATAGCCTGACAAACCAAGAAGTGAGTGAACCCACGCCGAGGTGGATGCTCATAAGTTTAACTTTAGGGCATTGAATGACAAAACAAGTGGTCTAGCCCCAAATGAGTTTAGGAGGATAGTTCATCTAAAAATAACAAAAAGAAGCATGAACACTTCTCTTGGTTACCCACAAAGGTACTAGTGCTGGAAAGATGTCAAAGCTTCAAATGCACACCACCCAACTTAAAGCTCTTAGGATGAAAGATACTGAAGAGATCTCCTAGTTTAATGCTAAGTTGTCAAACTTGGTGAATGTGATGAGAAGTATAGGAGAAGACATCCCCGAGTTCAAGGTGGTTAGGAAAGTACTTAGGTCCCTCCCAAAGAGGTCTAGACTTAAAGTAACTGCCATAGAGAGAGTAAGAATCTTCAAGTGATGAAGCTTGAAGAGTTTATTGGTTCACTTCAAGCTTTCAAAGCGACCATCAAGGAACCCACCAAGAAGAAGGACATTGCCCTCAATGTAGAAGAACCATCTGAATCAAATGAAGATTTGGATGATAACTTGGCTCTTGTGGCTAAAAGGTTTAAGAAGTTTTTTCGGAGAAACATCAAAGATTACTTCAAGAACAAACAATTGAGAAAGTCTTGTTCGAACTACAAAAATGACTTCTCTAAGGAACCTCCCATTTGTTATAATGCAAAGGGAGATGACATATTGTTGAGGATTGCAGCAACAAAAAGAAAAAGTTCAAGCCTGAAGGCAAAGCCATGGATGCAACTTGGGCAGACGACTCCGAGACTTCCGAACATGACTCCCAAAGTAGTGAGGAAGCTCATTCATAAGAGATTAAAGCCTTCATGACTTTTGATACTACCATGAGTTCACTTTTGGAAACAAGAGGAGGAGACCTATGATACACAAGAGGCATTTGATGACCTTTTTGTGTAAAGTGTTGAGTTAGGGAAGAAGAGCAAATAACTTAAGAGAAAAATTATGGAGTTGACTGAAAAGTCAAAGTCCCGTAAAACACTATCTTCACTCTTCAATAAGAGTCTTCCATGCAAAGTGACAAGGAGAATGAGCTTTCCAAAGAAAACTACTTACTCCTATGTACTAAGGAGGAGATGAGCCTAAACATAATAGAATTGGAAAAGAAGATCAATGAAACTAAACTATTTCTAGGCTTAGAAAAGGACAATAGGAAGCATGAGAAGAGAAGACTTCTTAAGGATAATCAAAATTTGTCCAACAAGGTTCTTGAGCTTAAGGAAAAACTCAAAAACATGGGAGAGGAAATGGATGAGTCTCATAGTAATGACTCACTCATCCGAGAGTTGGAAGACCAAGTCAAAACTCTAAATGAGAGAAACAAGTCAAACAAGTCTCTCAATTTGACTTATGCTCAACTCATAAGGAAGTCCCTTGATTACCTTAAACAAATCAAGGAGCTTGAAGAAGATAAGAGGAATGACATCTCATTGTTTGACCAAGAAAATGGGAAGTTTGATAAGATGCTTACTATGGGCAAAGAGTATGGGAATATGACCGGACTAGGTTATAATTTCAAGGTCAATGCTTCTTCCTTAACTCAAGGACCCAAGAATGACATTGTTAAAGTCAACAGATCTACTCAACCACCTCCACAACCTTTCAAGAACGGAAAGGAAAGGTGGAGAGTTACAAAGACCTTATTAAAGGTCAAACAAGGTTGAGAAGAAAACATCTACTTCACTCAAAGGTGAAGCACCTATGAGTCATAGTAGAGATTGGGAGAGATCAATGTAACCCCAATTAAGATCTTTTACTCAAGTGGTTTGAAGTAGATCTTAATCCCACCAAGCATCTTCATCTAGAGGAGCTTAAGGAATGAACAAGCCTTATTCTTATGCTAAGGAGGCATGGAATAAATTTTAAGCCAATAAGGCTTCCACCTCAAGAGGGTTCCAAGGGAATGCCTCCACTTCTAGGATGACTAAGGAACAATCTAGTCAAAATAGGAAACCTAGAAGAGCCTAACAATCCCTCTGTGAAAAACAATCTAGAAGGAAGACAATATAATCCCATACACCTAGAAAACCCCTATTCTATTGCTTCTATTGTGGTTTAGAAGGAAACATAAAGGTGGATTGTAAAAAGAAGGAAAATGACATCAAATCCTAAAGGATGCAATCTAGAAGAATGTAAATTAGGAAGAGTTTCAATAAAAGAAACTATTTTCAAAAGGTTAAAAATATAAACCTTCAAAGAAAGAAGGATTTAACCCAATAATAAAGTGCCAAAAGGCAAATCTTTCAACTTACCAAGGTTAAGAGAGTATGGGTAAGAAAGGATGACCCAAAATGTTTGGTCATTCACACCCCATTGAGAGTCAAAAGCTCATCAAGATGGAATCTTGACAGCGGGTTTTCAAGACACATGTCTAGTGAAAGAAAATTATTCACCCAACTTGAGAAAGTTCCAGGTGGATATATCACATTTGGTGTTGAAAACACCGCTAAAATCCTTGGGGTAGGAACCATAGTAACCATTGACATTCCACAACTCATTGAGGCTCTTTATGTGCAAGGCCTTAAGAACAACTTGATAAGTATAAGTCAAATCTCTAATAAAGGTTATAAAGTTCAATTCAGTAAAGATGGATATGTGATCAAGGATTATAAGGAATACCACATTCTAGTTGAAGGAGTGAGGACAAGTGACAATTGCTATGTCATTGAACCCCATTCTCAACAAGGGGACACTTGTTTGATGACCCAAAATGATGAGATCAACCTAGGGCATCAAATGTTAGGACATCTCAACTTCAGAGATCTTGCAAGACTTAGCAAAAAGGGATAGTTAAGGACCTTCCCAAGCTCAGCAGGATTGGCAATCCGTTGTGCAAAGATTGTTAAATGGGAAAGTAAGTCTCTCACAAGAAGACTCCTCTAATAGGGATATATAGACCCCTATAACTTCTTCATATGAACTTAACTTGTTTAACTAGAACAGAGAATCTAGGTGGCAAGAGATACTTTATGGTGGTGGTTGATGATTTCTCTAGATTCACATGGGTAGCATTTCTAAGAGAGAAATCTGAGGCTTTCAACGAATTCTTGAACATTTATAAGAGAATTCAAGTTGAAAAGGATTTAACCATTAAGTAAATTCAAAGTGACAATGGAAGAGAATTTGAGAATCATAAATTCTCAAATTGTTATGCAGAGTTGGGAGTGAAACATGAGTTTTTAGTTCCTAAAACTTTTCAACAAAATGAAGTGGTTGAAAGAAAGAATATGACACTTCTAAATATGGCTATGTCAATGCTTACAAGCAAGAACATAGCCAAGAGATTTTGGGTTGAGGTAATTAGAACCGCGTGTTATGTCTCAAATCGTGTTTATCTTAGGTTGGGTAGGTTCAAAATAGCCTATGAATTATGGAGTGGAAAAAAACCAACTGTTAAATACTTTAAAATATTTGGCTGCACTTGTTATGTTCTTCAGGATAAAGAACATCTTAGCAAGTTTGATGAAAAGAGAGATGAAGCCAGGCTCTTAGGATACTCCACTACTAGTAGAGCCTACCATGTCTATACAACATAAGGAATCACATTGTGGAAGAATCAAATAATGTAGTAGTAGATGATCTTGAGACTACTCATGACTAAGAATACTTGCCGGTTGTGTTGTCTACTCCTGAGAACGATAGCTCATCTCACTTGAAAATTGAGAAATCCCAAGAGGATCAAGAAGAACACTCTTTTCAATCTAGTTCCAAGGATGATGTTGAAAAAACTGAACCTTAACTAAAAAACAAGAGGCTCACCAAAGGTTTTTCATGAGATGACATTATTGGTGATCCCAACATTGGAGTGAAGACTAGAAGAAAAATTAAAAACATCATTAGTCATTTTTGTTTCACTTCCAAAATAGAGCCAAAACGTATCAAGGAGGCTTTAAATGATCCGGATTAGATCATGGTCATTCAAGATGAACTAAATCAATTCCAAAGGAATGATATATTGTTTCTTATGGAAAGACCAATTGATAAAAAGGTTATTGGTATCAAATGGATCTTCAAAAACAAACATGATAAACATGGTACGATGACAAAAAACAAGGCTAGACTTATTGTAAAGGGGTATGCCCAAATAGAGGGCATTGATTTTGAGGAGACATTTGTCGTTGTTTCTAGATTGAAGTTCATTAAGATTCTCTTGTCCATTGCATGTCATTTAAAATTTAAATTATATCAAATAGACGTTAAGAGTGCATTCCTAAATAGAAATCTCCAATAAGAAGTGTATCCTTAATTGCCAAACTATGTATGCAGACTTAAGAAAGCACAATATGACCTCAAGCAAGCTCTAAAAGCTTGGTATGTGACTTACCAAATTTCTTCTTGATCACCATTTTAATAGAAGAAGTGCAGACAAGACACTCTTCGTTAGAAAAAAAAAATGATCACATACTCAATGCTAAGATATATGTAGATGATATCATTTTTGGATTTACTAGTGAGGAGATATCTCATGGTTTTGCCTAAATAATAAAATTAGAATTTGAGATGAGCATGAAAGGAAAAATAAGGTTCTTCTTAGGTCTTCAAATGAAGTAAACCAATGATGACATCTTTCCAAGACAAACCAAGTTTGTAAAAGACCTAATTACCAAGTTTGGATTGCAAGAATCCAAACCAGCTAGCACCCGTATTAGCATAAGTAACAAGATCACTAAAGACCTTGATGGAGCCGAGGTCGACTCCACCTACTATAGGAGCATTATTAGGATCTTGCTCTACTTGACTGCGAGTAGACCATATATTTCCTTTAGTGTAGCATATACTAGATATCAAGCTACTCCTAAACAATCACATCTTAAGGAAACTAAGAGAATCATCTGATATGTCCACAAGACTATGGAGTTTGGGTTGTAGTATCCATTTAACACCACATATGAGATTATAGGATACTCATATGTTGACTAGGCTGGCAATGTGAAAGATTACAAGAGCACGAGTAGAGGTTTCTTCTAATTAGGCAACATTCTTGTTTCTTAGCATAGCAAGAAACAAAACTCTATCTCATTGTCAACTATTGAGGCTGAGTATATTATAGCCGGTAGTGGATGCACCCAACTCTTATAGATAAAGCAAATGCTAAAGGATTACGAGTTGAAATAAGGTACCATGATTTTATTTGTAGACAATAAGAGTGCCATTAACATCTCTAAGAATCCTATCCAACATTTTAGGACAAAGCACATTGATATTAGACACCATTTCATCCATTAATTGGTGAAAGAAAAGGTTGTGTCCTTAGATTATGTCAAGACTGAAGATCAACTTGCTGATATTTTAACCAAACCTCTTGATTCCAAGTGGTTTGAGTACCTTCAGAGTGCTATTAGATTGTGCACCATATAGGGAACCCTTTTTGGGTTTTCCAAGCACATGATGTGCATTGATAGGAGAGCCAAATGATTAGGGGAGCTAGGCTATATGATCAAACAAAGTGTGGGGGAAAAAATGAGCTAAAAGTACTCAAACCCAAGGCTTGTGATCGATCACAAGATCCGTGATTAATTATGCCCAGATTGATCATGACCAATCATGCCCTGATCCTAATTAATCAGGAGAGCAATTTCGAGAAACATTTTACATGTGATTTAAAAGGCTCGTATGACTGAGATTTTAGTCTATTTCTCCCGTGCCTCTGCTCATCTCCTTGGAGCACCTGAAAATCTCCTGTATGATTTCTCCCTTCAAAACCCTAGATTCTTCTCTTTTTTCAAGGTTTCTCACATAAAGAAGACCACATTAAAGGGTGGTTCACCTCAAACCCACCAAGGAATCCTGATAAATGTCCAATGGTGGAATTACCTCCCAGTCCACATTCCAAGCGGAACATTGGATCATTTTCCCCATGCAGAGACATCACTAGCTTCAAGAGGTATCAACGGATCCTCTTTAAGAGAACCATCATCAAGGAGAGGTTCGTTGAAGTTGAGACCTTAAGGATTGCCCACCTCTTGGAAAACATTGAGGCTTGTCATTGGTTCTATCTTTTCTCTATGAATGGCCCCATTCAAGAAGTTGTACGGATTTGTTACTTGAACTATTAACCAGGATCAATGCTTCTTCTACACGACAGTGAATCGGGTACTTCTGAAGGTCAACCCTAACCTTATTTCTCTATTTCTTAGTGTTCCTAGAGTCACCAATGATGCAATTACTTTCCCCATTCACAAGATCAGGATGGAGCATAAGGGAGTGAGAGTTAAGAGATTGTATGGGCGATTTGTCACTTGGGTTGAGGATTTGAAGCCCAAAGACTGCAAACCCATGGTGAAAGTACTTCACTGAAACTTTACCTACAACAACTTGCCTACCACACATGGAGCAGCCTCACAAATGACACAACCTACCTCATCGATGCCATCCTCGACTTATAGAGGATAGACATGGCCTTGATCATCTGCTACATGATGATCAAAGCCCATGAGTCCAAACATTCCATAGGCAGCCTGCCCTATCCCACACTTGTCACCAACATCATGGTAGCCGAGAAGGTCCCCTTCAATGTCTCTGCCAAAGGTCGCAAGTAGGGCCCAGTTGTGGGTTATGGGACTCTAAAAAAGATGGGGCTGATTTAGCAAGATGAGGTAGGAACATCATTCAGTGCCATACTCAAGCCAAGGCTATCTCAAGCCCGTTCATCTTCTGTGAAGTCCTCTATGATGGGACTTCTACATACCTTGGTGCTTAAGGTCTCATGAGTCCTGAACTAGAAGACCATTACCTTTAACCAGAAGAAGTTGGCAGTAGGCCACAATACCTACCATCCCGATCATCCACTACAACTGGAGTTTGTTAACTACTTAAAGGGTGATGTTGAGCCTAAGCTCGAGGAGGTTTTTGACATTCCAGCCTCTCAGTTCCAGTAGGATCCACAGTTAAATGATGATGAGGAGAATGATGGAGATGATGATTATGGTGAGGATGAAGATGATGATGGTGAAGATGATGAAGATGAAGATGAAGATGATGATGATGATGGAGATGTGATTGTTGGAGCAGAACACGAAGAAGAAAATGAAGATGACCATGAATACAGGGGATATTGAGGCTGGGTAGTAACCCATTTCTTCTTAATGGGCACAATATCTTTGTATATATATATTTTTCTAGACAATTGTAACCCTTTGCATGTGATGGAAAATTATTTTGATGTATAGATGTACTCATGCCCATAGTGACATTATGTTTGCTATTGGTTGTCTGTCTTGCCCCATGTGGGCTAGTATTGTTTGAGGCTTTCTTTTTGTTGTTGCCTAAGGGAGTTTGTAAATATAATGTATTATAAATTCCATAAACTGTAAAATACATGTATTGTATAAATTAGGACATGAACTGAGTCATGTTAAGAGTTTAAGTGGTCCTTAAGTCGAAATATCATGAAGATCATCATCAAGCATCAAAGAAGCCTTAAGAGATTAATTCGGGAGCATACGAATCATCCCGAAGGATTTACGCTCTACTCTGAGCCTTCTTCAGGTATATCAGGTATTGTATGGTAGCCTAAGTGAATTAAGGGTCCGATAAGGGTTTACCAAGGTCTGCAGACCTTCCTGGACCGTGGAAGGATGATCCAAAGTCATCTGTAACATTCCCAAGTCTTTAGAAGGGATTACAGAGAATTTGGATCAATCTAGGATCAAACCATTGCGATCCAAATGGTTTGGATCGATCCAAGATTGATCCAACAACTCTTGGGTTATAGGATCTGTGTGTTTTTTGCACTTGGATCTATCCAGGATCGATCTAAAGTTGCGGAAACACTATATAACGGTCTAAACTTTAAAAAACAGTTTCTAATAAATGGTTAAGATCTTTTGACCATTTGGGATGGTTCTAATCCAATGGACATGAACCATTTTCGTCCAATATATATGTTGAAGAACTTAAATGAGTAAGATGATGGTCATGAACAAAAAAATATAACTCTCTTGCTCTTGAAATTGAGAAATTAGTGAGAGATTCATTCTTTCATTCTTTTGGAAATCTCTCCAAGCTTAGATATGAAAATCATTATGCAGAAGGACCATTCACTTCTTCCACCATGTTCCAACTAAGGTAAATCTTCAAGTGGAAGAAATCAAGGGTTATCTAAACCCTTGTAAAAAAATGTGGGCTTGATAGTCACATTGTGCCCAAGAAGGAGTAGCCCATCAAGATTGGCTCTTTAGCTTGAAGAGCTAACCAAGAAATAATTAGGCAGCAATAGTCACATCTAGCTCGAGGAGCAACCCCAACTTGTGAGCAAAGTCAACATCAACCTACAAGAGGTAAATCCTTGCCTTAACTTTTATATAAGTTATTGTGACCTCTTCCGCCGGAGACACCGGTAGTGTATACCAAAATCTCTTCCGCCGGAGACACCAGAAGAGTAGACCATAAACTACATCCATCGGAGACATCGGGTGTATCTTGCTTGACAAGTAGATTAGGCTTTTTATTAATTTTAGCCTTGATTGTATGATTATCAATCTTAATAAAATTACATAACTCGGTGGTAAGCTTTTTGAGAGTGGATGTAGGTCGTTGTGCCGAACCACTATACATCTTGTGTACACTTGTGGTTGCTTATGGTTTGCTTGTTTATTTTCTCATTTACATTATCAAGCATCGTACAATTGAATTAATATCATTTGTAGAACAATAGAACATATTCTCATCCATGTGTACAAGTCAATTACAATTGAATATCTAGACAATATAATAAAAAGGGCAACAAGATAAAGTGGGGCAATATAAAAAGACTTTTAAAATAATCCTATTCACCCCCCCTTTAGGATCTATACATAGGAATTTTAGAGTCCCCTAGTGTATGTTAGTAGCCTCAAGGGCTTGATCATGTTACTGGAATGTTCATCTTATTAATACATTTGTTCTTGCCCAATTTCTCTCTTCTTTTGCTTGGCTTATGGTTTGCATGTTTACTTATTAATTCTTTCCAAAAAGGGGGAGAAATAGTTTAAATCCACTGATTGAGTGGTTATGAGATGTGTTATGAGATGTGAAAGTGAGGGGGAGTCACTTACACATATAGGGGGCATAGAACACTCAAATAGGGGGAGCAACTACTAACTAAAGAATTAAAAAGTAATTTTTTTTACATTCAAAGCACCTACTTGTATCTTATGTAATGGCTCTTTATCTTGTTCATATATTGGTCAATTGGCATGAGGAATGTGTTTTTTTGTGGTTGTGGTTGTAAGTTGTTTGACTCGAAACACAAGACATGAAGACTAGATTGTTGAGTTCATGTTGAGTCTTGTGCAACATTGAGTCTATATAATTTGGGTCTTGGAAAAATATGTAAAAATTGTAAATTAATGTATTTGGGGTTTGCCATGAAATTGACAAGGGAGAGATTGTTGATATATGCCAATCACATGGACAAACTATGTAGTGGTCAATGTCTTGTAAGTATCATATGCTCTCACAAGTTTAAGACATGAAGATAAGGAGGACTAAAGACTTGAAGAAAAGATCGGAGACTACTTTGGATTTGCCTCACCAATAAAGGTATAAAGCATTCATTTCATAACATTTTAAGGCCTTAAAATGAATGTAGACATGGTGGTAGGTCCCTCACAAAACCCAAGGAAAAAACGCCTAAGGACAAACCCTTTAGAGTGCCCAAACCAAGATCTCAATATTTTGGTGTCGTGATCGATTAAGGATCTTGTGATCAATCACGACCTAGATTTAGGTCTAGATCTAAAACTCCTAAGAGCCAGGCCTCATCACCCGTAATTGATTGCGAGATGGATCTTGGCCTAACTCTTAGACTCGTGATCGACGAGGGATCTCACAATCGATCATGAGCCTAATCTTGAGTCAAGATCAATCATGAGATCCGTGATTGATCAAGAGGTGTGAAGAATTAGAGATCTCACAATTGATCATGAGGAAATTTTTGGTAAATAATCAAAACATGAATTTCAAGGCAAGATTTTTGAAATTTGAACCCCATTTTTCAAAGTCTAAGGCTCTAAAGAGATGCCCATTTTAAAAGATTTCAATCTAAAGGTTGTTGATGCTTTTCACCCTATAAAAGAAAACTTTTCCCTTTAGGGAAAACAATTTTCAACACTTCTAAGCTACCTAGAGAATGTTACAAAGTTTACAAAATTGTGAGCCTCCTTCATAGAGAAAAACACCATTCCTTTATTGGTTTTGAGCTTGAATAATCAACATCACACTCAATAATCACTCTCTCTTTCCTCTTGAATTCCACTCTACTACTATTGAAGAGAACTTATTGTGAGCTTTTCCTAAAAGAAAACTTATACTTGACTGAGTTCAAGGAGCATTAGAGCCAAGAGCTTGAAGCTTGTGGGTAGCTACGGTAAACTAGCTCAACAAGGAGCACCCTACTTTGTGCAACTAGCGACATCAACCATCTTGTGGTAATATTTTCTTTACTTTGCATTCATTTGCATTCATCTTTATTATTGTGTTTGCCTTGCTTCCGTTAGAGACATCGGAAGCTTAACTACCTCTGTCGGAGACACCAGAAGTAGTTCACACTCATCGAAGACACTAAGTGTTGTTGTTTAGCTTGCTTGTGAACAAGTAGTTAGGTTTTGTATATTAACCTAGGTTGTAATACTACCTAAATGAAATATACTTAAGCTTGATGGTGAGCTTTAGAAGAGTGGACGTAGGCCCTAGTGCCGAACTACTATAAATCTCTTGTTGTGGATTATGTGTGTTTGCTTGTCTCGTTACTTTAATGCTCATTACTAATCTTGCACATTGCTTGTTTAACAAAATATTTGAGTAGACACCTTGTAGCACACACACTTGGGTTAAGTTAAAAACATTGAAATCAATTCCAAGGTTTGCAAAAAGGGGTAAGACAATTTTAGATATCCTATCCACCCCTCTAGGATAACTTTAGAGCATTTTAAAAAACCACGACAGTCAAAAAACATACATGTACTAAAGCTACATGCCATGTGCTATGAACCAACTACCATATAATACATAGATAAATAAATGCATGTAGAGTAAGAAAGTATACTAAATGCCATATGCAAAAACCATGATGAACCAAATACCAAATCATTTCCAAATACCAATGAATCAATCAAAGTTTTCGATAAATCCAAATCCGAGTCTAAACCAAGTAACCCAAATCATATCCTGATAAACCAAATCCTATATTGGGCCACTAGAGCCATCTTCACCTATTGATGTGATCCTGTGATTGGGTACCTGAGATTCACTAATAAACTATATAGCTCATTCACCAATTATGTGACCTGACAACAGGTATCTGAAATTACTAGGTAAGTAAATAGCCCTTTCACCAATTATGTAACCCGGCGGCAGGGTACTTGTAATCATTGGGCAAGTATATAGCCCATTCACCTAATGACGATCATCACTAGACAACTGGTGTCTCTTCACCTAAAAGTTGTCATCACTGGGCAAGTATATAGCCCCTTCATCTAAAGGCAGTCATTACTAGACAGATATATATATATATATATATATATAGCCCCTTCACATAATGACGGTCATCATTGGACAACTAGTATCATTTTGCCTAATAACAGTTATCATTGGGCAAGTAAATAGCCCATTCGCCTAATGATGATTATTACTGGATAATTGGTGTCCCTTTGTCTAAAGGCGGTCATAACTCAAACACCAACTCACTTAGGGATATATCATACCAAATCCATGTTTACAATTCCGATACTAAATTTATATTCATGTATATTAAAATATCTACTACATAAGTATGCCATATGTGAAAAATATCCGTGTGTGCATGTTTATAAATATTACCAAAATCAAAGAGGTAAATCACATAAAAATGGTCAAATACCATTATGAAATTATAGATGATTGTACCAATCTAAGGGAATATATGATGTTCATGAAAGTAAAATCGTTTCATGCCAAATACCACCAATGTCATAATCAATTAGCATAAATTTTCTCAAAACTTGTGAAAAATTCAAAGTGAAATCCCTTATGAAAACACCGAGATAAACCATGCCAAAGACAACATGCTAATGACACCAGAATC
>JAOXJP010087360.1:0-14794 GCA_025762735.1 Platanus orientalis | reverse complement strand
TATATATATATAACAAATCCATTGTGATATTGTATTAGAATCATCAAACATGAGTACGTACACCCTGTTTATTAAATGATCATTCCTGATTCCCCTATAAAAGTCTTTTTAACTTTGAGGAATATTAATTCATTCTTCTCCCATGACTTGTTTAGAAGGGACATGAGACGGGAATTGATACATTGGCACATTAAGAATGATATTCATGGCTTAAAGAATTGTCCAATTTTTCTTAGATAATAGATCTTTATTACCTATTGTATTTTTATAAAATAAGAGAAGAAAAATATGGGGAAATCTCGAAGAGATGAAAAATAAAGTGGACAACATCATAATGTGGTTGCTAATTAAGAAGCTCAGTGAACAGAAAAGCTGCATAAAATTATGGAGTCAAGGAAACAAGATACTAGCTAGATTCCAAAGTAAACCCATTATTGGATCATCATGAAGGAATAGCATGATTGTATTGGATATCAAGATTTCTCTAAATTAGTAAGTTGTATATTTGTAAAACTGCATATTTATGAGGATCACATGATCTTCCTATATATAAGCTGACTTTTTAAGAGAGAAATTAAAATTTAGTTGTATTTTTTGTTTCTTTTCTTTTTTGAGTATAAGTTTTGGTTATTGTAGAACTGCATAAATATAAGAGCTTAGAAAATAATCCGTGCTCCTACTGAAATATATCATGCAAATTGAACCAAAAGATCACCTTTGCTCCCATGGGCTTTCCTTTTAGACGGAAACATTTGAAGAACGGCATGAATATAAAAGTTTAGAAGAGTGTCATTGCTTTTATTGATTTTTGTGAACCAAATTAGCTTAAAGATCACGTTAGTTCGTCTATTAATTTCTTTATAGTGTCACAACTCTCTTCTCTCTGTCTATCTCTGTATTTGGATCTGTCCGGCCTCTTTATGACCGGCCTGTAACGAATTGTCTGCCCTAACAGGTCAACATGTCACAAAAAAAGAGGCATTGAAAAAAAATCAGTTAAAATCCATTTCCGTTTTTTTTTAGTGACGTGTCGACCTGTTAGAGGAAACAGTTCCTAACAGGCATAAAGAAGCCTGATAGGATCGGATCCTTATGCGTGTGCGTGTGTTTCATATCTAGAAATTTATTGGTTTAGCTGATTTAGTTGGAGATGTGATGATGTTGTCAAGAGCATAGAGCATTTCCAAAACAAAAGAGAAGACAACCCAACAAGACAAAATGCTTTTAGTGGGAAATAAATGCAGGTCATCCATAAAATCCTTATCAACCCAGCGCCCAACAAAAGCATGAAATGAAAGGCCGTTGCAGAGCCAATGTCATAGAAAGGGTAAAAATGCATTTAATACTCCTACTATGCACAATCAAAATCCAATCTTCAGAGAGCACAGAAAAGATGGAGACAAAGAAATTTTAAAAATTAAAAAAAGGTTAAGACTTGACTTGTTATTCTAATATATTCAAACGTAGTCAAAAACAATGATGACGTACTTTAGCAATGATGACTCCATCTTAAATGCATGCCTACGTCTCACTCACACAGTACCAACGCATGCGCCACATGTGGGTCATGCACGCACGAGTCATGTCATGTATGGCTCCAAAGCAGTAGAGCCTTAAATGAGTCAAGACCGGTAGATCTTTTGTTCATGCTACAAAATGTTACAGCAAAATTTGCTATATCAGATCTTTATCTAACTGTGTTAAAAGATAAGTTATAAAAAGAAAAATAGAAAAAGCTCTAAAAATTTAAATAAATAAATAAATAAAAGATGTAAAAGGGGTAAGCCCAATAATTCTCATATAGCTTCATAAAAGAATAAAAATAAAAAACTGTTAAATAACTTTCCGCAATAGGTCACTCCGGAATCATCTTCAACTATGAATGTCCAACGTGTCATATGATGCCTGGTAAAACTTATTTTGATAAATATATTAGTACATATTTACTGTTTGTAGATTATAATACCCTCTTTTATATGTATATTATAAAAGACCCTTGATCAAATATTGTGTCACACTCACACATTGTTTGTACTAGTGTTATAGCTCTCTATACATTCAGGCGGGACATTGATGATTCAAACTTCCCTGGGTGTAGGACAATCTGGAGAGTCGACTAAAGTTGGAATGACATCAGGGTAAACACATCAGTGCCAAAAAGTGAAAAAAATCCTCCAAACAGTGAATATCACTTTTTAGCACTGATATGTCAGCCCTAATGTCATTCTAACTTTAGCCACTCTCTAAGTTGTCCTAACAAATCCAGGCTCAACAAACTTTATCTCTTTGAAGGTCACACTTGGGGGGGGGGGTCGTACTAAAATATTTCATCTCTAGATTTGGTTTTTTAATTTAAGTTCAAAAAATATATATTATAATCTATTAAGATTTTCTGCTCACTATTTAGATTCATCTCGCATCTTGGTTTTCGGCTAAGCTGTCCAAACGGGGCCATAGTCTATCATACGGTAGGTACAGTTGGTTTGGACTGGAGAATTGGAAATTGGTTAATTTCACCTCTTGATCAAGAGATAGAACATATACCTGCATTTTATTTCTTTTTTCCTTTTCTCAGAACCCAGCAAATCCTGGTCTTGGACTGAATTTGGACCACAACAAAACTTTGAACAAGCAATTAGCAGAGCAATTATGCATCTATAACACCCTCCCATGTATTGGCAGGATTCCTCTTGCTTCAAGCTTTGATTTGGTACGAACACCCCCCCCCCTAAATGAATAGGAGTGAATGGCATTAGGGGCAGTCACGTCAGTGTTGAAAAAGTGACTTACACTTCATGGGGGTGTTTATCACTTTTTGGTGCTGATGTGTCAGCCCCTGACTCCATTCACACCTATTTGTACATGAATATTTGTTATCTAATTCTTTGGGTTTGCTTCTAATCCAATGATTTACAGAACGTTCACATGCTTTGTAAATAAATTTCCTGTGAAAGGTATTGTGCCCAATATGTATCATTGCTGATGTCCCCCCCCCCCCAAGGGGCGGAGAGGAGCATTAGTTAAGAGGAGTAGATACAATCCAGGCTTTCTTGGTGGGTTTTTGGATAGAAAGAATTTCAGGTGACGAGGAATCTTTCATGTAAGTCTTAGTTAACATGTTTACGTATTGGGCACAACACCTTTTACAGGAGGTAATTTTCAATCCAACAATTATTCATGTTAAAATAAAATGGAAGCGATATCACACCTGTACCTATCCACCACATGACACGATGTCTAACAAATGGTACATTAATAAACACTCAAGTACTTATATTTACTTACAACATCCTCTTTTAACCATTTATATTTATTCAGATATCCTTTGTTAAGCATCATGATTCATGTCATATGCCAAGTAATTAATACTAATGTGATATCTCTCCAATCAGTGTAGATGATTCAATTCCAAACAAAGTACTAGTATATAGATACTTTTTATTTTAAATGAAACTTTAATAACTGATGTTATGAAAGAAAAAGTCCAATACATTACTTGTTTGTTTGTTGAGAAAATCTAAATTTTCTTATAATTTTTCTTTTTAAGAAGCATTTGTTTATCACTTGAAAAAACAATTCATTTCTGAGATTCTTTTGCCAAACAATAATTTGAATTTCATTTGTTTTCTAATATTTTTTTGATTAATATTATCAGAAAATCCAATTTTCTCTTAGGTTGTATATGTTTGCAAAGATTTTGACAAAAAATTGAAAAATGTGTGAAAATAAAATTTTTCTTAATAAAAGGTTATGTTTCACAATTGGAAAAGGATCTCCTACACCCAAATCTTCAGTTCCCTCATATCTTTGTAGACAAATTTAAGTGTAGGAGATCCTTACGTGAATGGATAAAAAATGCTCACTTTAATGAATGCTAACCACTGCTCTTTGTCAGGCGGCAGGCACATCAGCGCCGAAAAGTGAATATACACTCCCCCAAAAAAGTGAAAATCACTTTTCAACGCTGTTATATCTGACCCTGACAAAGAGCAGTGTTGAGCGTTTGTTAAGGAAAGTGCTCATAAACCGATCCTTACCCGCTTGTGAAACATAACTTTTGTTGAAAAACAAAAAAAAAAATTATTTTCTCACATTTTCTTCAATCAAAATCTTGACAAACAGATCTAGATTTTTATTTTGTTCTTTTCAACACTTTTCTAGCAAATAGTCGCAACTTTGGAATTAATAGAAAACTCAATATGTGGTGGTCAAGCGGTATTTTCCCTTATTTGATGATGAATGGTCAAGATTGATCACATCAACCAGCAAGCAGTTGACCCGATTCAAATAGAAGATATGTAAACCCTAGAAATATTGAAAGGGACGGTTTAAAGGGTTGGGCATATACCGACAGGAACACGCGTTACGGAGCAAATATGCAAAGCAAAAGTGGCATTTATTTTGGGTTGTCCCTCTGACCCCACAACCCCACAAAACAAAACTTAAGATGTAAATTGTGAACGGATAATCAATGCTTGCATTTATTGGACAATGCCAAGACAATGAAACACACCCGCCACCTTCTCTCTCTCTCTCAGAGACAAACACGCTTCTTTCGATAAAAATAGATGAATTCGTTCTTATATTCCTTTTTCACGTTCCGCAAACACGCTTTCCTACCAAGAAAGTGAGAGAGAGACAGAGGGAGAAAGGAGAAAAGAACATATCATATGAACATTTCTTTCCATCTTTCATAAATACATGCCTTTTGTCTCCCTCCATCAAAACCCCCTCACCAACCCCACCCTCTTTTAAGAGGCCTGAAATCCTCTACGTCACCCACTTTGTGATCCACTTAATGGCCACACAAGGGGATCAACTCAGTTTTTGAGATGTCACATCATCTCCAAAAAGTGAATTGATTCCCCCTTGTGTGGCCATTGAGTGGCTCCCAAGGGGGGTGGCGTAGAGGATATCAGTCCCTTTTAAGATTAAGTTTTATTATTCAATTTGGTTTGACACGCATTTCAAATTTTCAAGCCCTCAACTTCCTCCTAACGAGGCTTTATGCTTGGCGTAGGCAAATGTCTAGGTGAAAGGACAACCACATCAACATCAGAAGTGATTTATACACGTCCCAAAAAAGTGAAAATCACTTTCGACAGCTGATGTTTCTGTCCACTTGACCATCGGCAGACATGGGCAGAGGTTAGGGGTCAGCATATAAAATCTTCACCGACTTCCTCTATGCTTCTATTTTGAACCCGGTTCACAGTTAGACATCTAAGAAATTGGAGAAGGTTTGATTATGTTTGTGATGAGAATTCTTTAATTTCCTATATATATTCTTTAGGGGGTGTTTGGTTGGAAATTAAGTAGTAGAAAGTAACCTCACCCAAGAAAAACAGTAAGGTTCTCTTCTACTGTTGAGGGGAAATGGTGTTTGGCTAAAAATAAAGTTAAATCTCAATTTTTGGGCTTTCCTTGTCAGATATCTTCAAGCTTGATTATAGCGACAAGCAAAATCCGATTAAATTGATCGGATTTTGTAAGGAAAATGAAATTTGCTTTCTCTCTCTCTAATTGCTGTGGCTCTCTCTCTTCCTCCTTTTCCATAAGTTAATTTTCAACTAAACACTAAGAGAAAAATACAAGTTAATTTTACTTTCAATTTACTTTTACTTCACTTCACTTCACACTTTCTATCGTTTAACTTCACTTCTTTCTTTTAATTTCTAAACAAACATGCCCCTTGTGCCTGGCTCAAATAGTCCATGTATTTATGTTGTAAAACGGTCAGGCTCTTTTTATTCTGCTCCATTATTCAGCCAAGCTTGGCCTGGCGTCTTCAGCTGGTGGCTTGGGCTTGGGCTTCAATTTCAATATCAAGGCACAATTTTATCATGGGATGGTCATAAGCTTAGGACCTTAGGTGTCTAGGCTCATTAGTCCATCGGTTAGGGCCAGGCGTTAAAGGCCAGGCCAGCGCAGTTCACATATTGTAATTGTTTTTCCTTGTATATAAACTAAAGGGAAATGATTGTCTGTGTTGACACAGACCTCTATAAACATGCCATTGATTGACACATGATGTGTTTTTGAATTTGATGACTCTTTTTGACAGACTACTTTTTCGACTAAACACTTTTTTTGGACATTTTTACACCCAAAAACAATACATGTCAGTTTACAATTCAACGTAGACACTACAGAAGCAGTTTCATCACAGAAAATTTTCTTCCGTAAAAAACCTAATTGTATAATAAGGTTATTATGGCAATAACCAACTAGATAACACCACTTATTATGCTTCATTTTCTCAAGTAGCCAAACTTATGGTTTAAAACCTATAGAACTAACGTAGTGCCAATTATTTTTTACTAATAAACCAACAACTCGTAGGCTAGATTGTAGTTGAAGGAATGCCAATGGGTCAGCTGGGCCGATTGTGGACTTTCAGTTCTATAAAAGGACCAGGCTTAGGCTAGGACTCAACCATAGCATGCCGGGTTTGAGCTGATGTTTTTTTGCCAACCCAAGCCCGACCCAGGGAATAGAATGGGCATTTTTCTTGTTATGTATGTCGGCTATATACCTTACCAAAAGCAAAAACACATAAGAGAAGGTATGTTGACTATTAAAAGAGTATCTCTACAAGAGCAATGAAAATAGGACATATGGTACACATAAAATCAATGTTTGTGAGCACACGACTAGATATGTGTTAAATGCATGTCATGCATGCAACTTTTCATAACTAATATGACAGCTTTCGGACACGTGTTAAGCTTGTCAGATGCAAAACTGATAAACACCAATCAAATGAAGACAATCTTAAAAGGAATATAAGGCTGTGTTGGATAACACTACTGATTCAGCTCTAAAGTCTTGATTCGAGATTCTACCAACAATGCATTCTTTGGAGTCAATTCGAGAATTTGAAAAGCATTTGGTTTGACAGAAAAAAAAAAAAAAAAAAACATAAAACATAAAACAAAACAAAACAGAATCTTGGTGATGATGAAGTAGTAGAATCAACCAAAAAAATCCGGTTAGGAAATCAAAATTTTGTAGCTACCAAATAGTGATTCCAAAACAGTGCCCGAGCCAAAAGGACATTCAAGTCTATGAGTAGCAGTCAGCATGTGCTCATTGTTAAAAATTAAAGCATATTTTTTAAATAGTTTTTAATCTTATTTTTGAGTGATGCAGTGGGGCCATAAATGAGATTTTCTTTTGGGGGGTATTTTTTTTGTCAATTTGTATTATGGGCTCCACTTGCACACTTGGATGCCACATATCACTCCACTACACTCTTCCTCCACCTCACTTCCTATTTTCAATAAACCTAAATTCCCATACTTTTGAAAACCTACACCTCATTAGAACTCATCATCATTTATTTCCTTGTTTCGGGACAATATCCTCTACGACATAGAATAAATGAGAAGGTGAGAGCCACCAATGTGCAGGCGACACATAGCATTGGGTATGAAGAAGGAAACAAAAGGAGAAAAAGTCCATCGCATAGCTTCGTTAACATTTTAATGTTATTTTATTTCATATAATTTCAAGTGAGCCCCTTCATCTCTTTCCATTTGCATCTCTTAGAAAGGAAGCCCTAAAACCCCCTTTGGGTCATCCCCTTTCTTTTCCTCTTGTCGGAAAAAAAGGATGCCAACATCTATGGCATGTATCAATCAAAGGACACAATCCCGTTTTAAACTTTTGTGGCGGCAATTAAAGGCCTAATTAGA
The DNA here is from genome assembly GCA_025762735.1 of Platanus orientalis. NCBI lineage: Eukaryota > Viridiplantae > Streptophyta > Magnoliopsida > Proteales > Platanaceae > Platanus > Platanus orientalis. Next base: position 7,097 of record JAOXJP010087360.1, on the reverse strand, counting down.
GTCTGTAAGAAATGTTATTATCTATATTATTTGCACTTGTTTTTCTCTCTTTACAACTAATTCGGTAATAAAATTGTGAAAAGAAAAAAGATGAATCATTTACAGAGGGTCAAAAGCTTCACTTTTCGAAGAAGTCAACACCTGTGTTTAAGTCTTATTCATGAAAGTCACTACAAGAAAATGTAATTTTAGCGTCAACCGTTTCGCGTCAACTAAAATGTTGACACTAAAAATCATATTTTTTGCTTCAAGTTGACAGAAAAAGTGTATTTTACACAGCCACATAAAAGTATAGGTACTCACCTTGACCCAACACAATTATAACTCATTTTAGGAATGATATTTTTCATGCAAAAACATTATAAATTATTTATATAAATTTTAAATGATGTTTTTTGCATCAACTTTAGTCAACATAAAAAGAATAATAAATATTTTTTATAAATTTGTAAATTATGTTTTTCGCATCACCTATAGTTGACGCAAAAACAATTATAAAATATTTTTATATATTTATAAATGATGTTTTTGGCGTCAACTGTAGTCAACGCAAAAACAATAATAAATATTTTTTATAAATTTGTAAATTATGTTTTTTACATCACCTATAGTTGATGCAAAAACAATTATAAAGTAATTTTATAAATTTATAAATGATGTTTTTGGTGTCAATTATAGTTGAATGGAAAAAATAAGGTATCTATAAAAATTGGTGTATAGGGTTAAAACTATAAAATAAAATAAAAAGTGTTCAAATGTACATTAGCTCCCTATTTTAGGAAGGCATCAAATTCAAAAATCCATCACGTGTCAACCTCTGTTAGAGGACACAGTATGACATACAAAAACTGGACAGAACATTTGCTCCTTAAGTTAAAGACCTTAAATCTTAAATCACTTAACTGTTGAGATTGATGAGTTCAATGGGACCAGGTGAAAGCTTGCTCCTTCACATGTTTGATGGAGAAACAAAGGAAATAAAGGAATATTCCAATTTCAAAAGTTTCTTTTTTATCACTTTCAATGACAATGATAATTTAGGAATTTTAAGGGGTACTTGATAACACAGAATCCTATACAAGAAGTGCATAAATGGGCACTTAAGGCTGAGTTTGGTAACTCTCCCGAATTTTATCTCCCAATTTCTGATTCTTGATTCCGCAAAAAATGCATTTTTTTGGAGTGAATTCCAAAATGGTATTGAAAAGAAATTAAAAAAAAAATTGAAATCTTAATTAAAATAATGAAAATGATGAAAATGTTAAAAAATAATAATAATAAAATAAAATAAAACAACGAATCAGAGAAACTACTTTTTTCTGACTCCTAAGCTCGAAGTTACCAAACGCCATTTTCACCTATTTTGGGATCTTGGGAACGAAAGCAACGAGAATCACTTCTCAGGAGAGTTACCAAACGCAGCCAGTAGCCTCCCAAAAGACTGAAAGGAGCAACCAAACCCTAGAAAGATGGCTTCTCTCAAGCTCCTATCATCTCTTCTCCGATCATCGATACGCCATTCTCTGGCCAAATACTCGATCATAAACCCTAGAGCACCATCTCCTTCTCTCGCTTCTCGCCCTTCTCCCAAGGGTTTTCTTCTAAATAGCGTCGTAGACTATACTACTACAGTCGCAGCTCTGGCGCCGCCGGCATTATCTCCTCCTCCTACGAAGGGGGCCAGTCCTAGTGGCAAGATCTCCGATGAGTTTACCAGTGCCGGTGCGATCAGCAATGTTTGTTAGGTGATCAGTGCCATTGTCGATGTTCAATTTGAGGAGGGGTTGCTGCCGATCTTGACGGCCCTCGAGGTTTTGGACAATTCAATCCGTTTAGTTCTCGAAGTCGCACAACACTTGGGAGAGAACATGGTGAGGACGATTGCCATGGATGGGACTAAGGGGCTTGTACAAGGACAGAGAGTCCTCAACACAGGTTCTCCGATCACTGTAAGTATTTTTTTATTTGTTTCTCTTACACTGCTATTTCTAGTTAATGATGGACTAGATCAGATGCATCAGGTCGTGGAAACGGTATTGTATAGGCTTTCCCGGTTTGACTGTGATCTGAATCGAAGCTAGGTTTTTGTACTCTTTCGATTTCGATCTCTTTGATTTATGCGAACAATGGGAATGTTAATTTTATGGGCATCAATCTCATGCTTAGAATATTCTCTTTGGTTGTTTTGAGCTCATTTTAGAATTAAATCTGTTGATGTGCTTATTGTTTTATGTCTGTATTGACTACTCAGGAAGCACTTTAATTTAAGATTTCAGACATTGTCCCCCTCACCCCTCATTTAGCTACCTTTGCTCAGAGAGTAAGATTTGTCATTTTCTTCCCTGATTCCTTGTTGAATTTGCTATTGTATTAATTGTTAATTTTAAGCTTGAACTAAATCTCAAGGGGGTAGTTCGTTGTTAGCTTCAAGGTTTTCTCTAGTACTCATTTGTTCTTTTGATAAGTAATTTCTCTGGTTATCACTTGGGTTCACTTTATATGAAGAATATTCTTAACAACATTTAGGCATTTTGGGTCTAGAGTTCGACCTTAGATTCAAATTTGAGTTTCCCTAGTTCTGCATTTGTTTTGAAGGTTGTGTCTACTCTTTTGACGCTAATAAGGATTCAAAACTATGGTATTGGTCCCCAGATTAACACCCTTGGATTTTGCATTCAAGAGCAAATGTCCACATCAAGCATGAATTTGAAATGGTGTGCATTTTAAGAATCCAGGATCCAATGGTGAATTGTTCTTAGGATATGATTTTAAGGGTCAATTTCAGCATCACCTGCTCCTATAAATATGGCTTCTAGATTTGTGATTCCTTCAACTTTCTATTGGTCTAAGAAAAATCTCATCTTCTGCTTTAATGGTTTCAATTTCTAGTTCTTCTTCAATCTCTATTCCGAAGTATCGGTGCTTCAACCCTTCTAGTTCTCAACCTAGTTTGAATTTAATAAATCATTTTGTAAACTGTTCTTCAAATTCGAACTCAAAGATTAGCTCTTCAAGAGGATTTATGGAGGTCGCTGGCAAATCTCAACCGAAGATCATCACCAGCAAGGCTAGATATGTTCTTGACGATGTTCCGCACTTGTCTGACTACATTCCTGATCTCCCAGTATGTTGTTCATTGCACTCCCTTTTAATCTATGATGATGCCCAAACCTGCCTTGATTCACAACATGGAGTTACAGGGGCATTGTTTGTCCTAATTATCATACATATATTTTTTACTAAATGATCCATAAATGAACTGGCTATGAAGAATTGAACTCTATATTCTATAATTGTACACATATATGTGTAACCCAAATATTAAATATAAACATTTTTGACACATGCACACATTTATTTACCGGGGAGTATGCATACATAAATATCATGGCATTATAACACTTGTTTATTGCCAGTCAGGTGCCTAAGCAATGTTTCTGTTTGATGTCAATCGCAATGTACATTTTCTACTTTTTTTCTTATGCTTCTCATTGCCATCTCATATTTAAGCTAAACTGCACTCAGGCACTTAAGAACTACTGTTTCAAAGGCCAAGTATTGTGAAGGATTATTTTTTTCTTTTTTATACTTGTTCTCTCTCTCTCTTTTTGTTACTATTAACAGTGTAGTATATCCTACTGATGCTTAGGCATTCAATTACCTTCATAATAACTGTTTAAAATAGTTACCCTAATGCCTCGTTTGATAAGCACATTTAAGGCTCAGTTTAACTAAGAAACTAGATTATATTTTCATGTTTAAACTTACATTAGATAATTTGCCTGGCTTTGGAGAACATGCATATTATTATGATCCTTGGTCATGATTGCCACACAGACTTTCGTAGATTCAAATTTTGAATGTTTGATTTGGTAATATCACCTACTAATGACAGTAGTGGCATCTGCAGGGAGGGTACAAGGGTCCCTATTCTCGAAATACCATTCCTTTAACCCCTAAGGTTGTTCATAGGCATGCCCATTCACGTTCAAGATCAGCCTCTCCTCGCAGGTAGCTTTCAAATATGCACATTTCATGATGATACACTTGTGCCATTGTTGTAATACTTGTGGTTTTATTTTCTTTTATGTTCCACACTTGGTTTCTTTTATATTTTTTCTCCATCCAAGTTTTCATTTACCTTGAGCCTGTCCATTATCACTCATTGATTGATGGCAACCATAGCTTCAGCTTGGCATTCCTTACCTTACTGTGTGATGAACACTCAGACAGCAATATAGGAGCTCACGTGAACCAACTCAACAACAAAATGGTGTCATTGATTATCCATGAGTCAGGGGACATGTAGTCTTCTCTTCTAACCATTTGATCAGCAAGAACACACTGTAGATGTAGTCACAAGCATAATAGTAGAGAATCCATGAGTCAGGGAACATGTAGTCTTCTCTTCTAACAAAGTGGTGTCATTTATAGGTTTTACTATGTACTACTGTATAATGGGTAGGGTTCTTTGGGTTGGATCTACCATTTAACTAGTGACACTTGTCCTTTTTCCCCCTTCATAAGGTTCAATCTAATAGTACCATGCCACCAGATTTTAATTAATAAAATGAACGATGTATTTGCTTGAAATTCATTGGGCCAACAATAATGGATTCTTTAGTATAATGGACACGAGATTTTGCTCCTATTGTGTTTGACGGTTTTAAGCCTGGTTGATATTTTGAGAGTGGTTTAGGAAAAGATGGGTTTACTTTGTAGTTTTGAAGCAAAAGTAGATATTGACAGTGTATTGTCTCCAATATCGATTTTATTTTCTAATGATCTCAGAAAAAATGTTCTTAAACTGGAATGTTTTACTGACTTGTTTTGGCTTTTATAGCTTCTTCTTGCCTAAGGGGTGCATTAGAGCAGTTTTAGATCTCCTAGAACCACTATTAGTTATTACATTTAAACCTCTGATGTATAAAATGGAGGGGGTACTTTTTTTCACACTGGTACCGGTGGCTACATAACCTGAATCATACATATGCCTACTTAAGTAGCAACCCAAAAGGTTTTACATGTTTGTTAAAGCCCTATTTTTCGGAGAGATTTAAAAAAAAAGTTCAAACTTCGATGGTTGGCTTTATGAGGGAAAGACTAGAGGTTATCAATACACATTAAGGCTTAGCATTGACATGGTCTAAGGCGCTGTACATTTGGTCATTCCAGACTATTCTAGAGGGTTGTTGATCATATGGGGGGTTGTATAGTGAATGGATCTGTGCAACCCATATAGAAATCTTTTTTTTTTTTTTTTTCGTATACTAATGCTCAAAATTTGGACTAGAATTTCAATTTCTTAGTTTCTCTTTCTTGTTTGTGAGGGTTAGTCTCTTGGACCATTTAGTTTTAATTGTAATTTGTCCGAAATCTATATGCATTTACATTGAATTTAAAACAAAGCAGAATACAGCTAGACCATTTACTCTATGCTAGTTTAAGCAGAGAGTGGCTAAAGTTGGAATGACATCAGGGCTGATACATCAGCGTCAAAAAAGTGATATACACTTTTGGGGGATGTGTCTTGAAGAAGCCAATAAGGACCTAGGCAGTTCCTGGGAGGAAATTACAAAGGCAACATAGATAGTCTTTGTATTAGTAAGCCGCCATGTGATCAGGCTTCTGAGAATACAACATATAAAGTAAGATACATTAGATGACATGAACATTGTAATCCAATTTCGCACTAGGTAGGGCAGGTTACTCTCCAAAATATCCACATTTCTCAAATGGACCATGGACTTGAGGGATTAGGAAAGTATTTTATTGAATTGTCCAGAGGCCTATCCTACTATAGCCAGTAGGCCCATTAAACTTATCCAGAATATAACTTCACAAATAGTTGTTAGAGCAAGAGTCCAAATCATTGCCATCATTCTATTCCCTCCACCAAACTAGGTCCCTCAGGTAGGATGTGCAAGTAAAGAGCTGTCGAACTCTTCCATCAGGTAGAGGTTTGGCCAAACCTCAGTATATCAACTAAAAGAAAATTAATAGAGTGGTAATTTGTTTTTTTTTCCCCTATTTTTTATATGAGATGAGATTGCAATGTGATGTCTTATATTTAATTTAATTTATTTACTTTCATGTAGATGGTACGGGGAATGTAAACTGGAAGGGAGTTGCTTATTACAATAGGTTGATTGACTACATGCTTAAGAAAGGTAGATTACACATACAAATTCATATATTAATAGTAAGAAGAAAATAATAAGATGACAATCCATCCAATGATGGATATGATTCCTATGATTTAGTTATTACTTATCCCGTATTTAAGTCAATTGATTAACAAATAGTAACAAATTAATATTCTTATGGGACTTGTAGGCATTACTCCATATGCAAATCTCTATCACTATGATCTTCCGCAAGCACTCGAGGAGAAGTACAAAGGGTTGCTAAGCTCTCAAGTTGTGTAAGTATAGCTTCAAGTAATAGCATTACCTTTGGTGACTGGTAAGTTTTGGTCCATTTTGTAAGGGTGTCCTGTGGTGACTGGTAAGTGTCTCTCCATGTCTGATCTAAAAATTCATAGGCACAACAAAAAAGGCAGATTGGAATTCTCTTAGATTTTATATGGTATGAACCACTAACCAGAGGAAAGGCTGACCAATTAGCAGCCCAAAGAGCTAGGGACTTTCGTGTTGAATGGTAAGAGAACATTAATGTTCTTAAATGCTATAATGGAAAATCATCATTTACTGATATCTAATAATATGGGATGGTGGTACTCTTGTCTTTGTAGGTTTCTTCATCCCATTGTATATGGTGAGTACCCAAGAACAATGCAATATATTGTGGGAGAGAGGCTTCCCAAGTTCACAAAGGAAGAGGTTCAAATGGTGAAGGCCTCATTTGATTTTGTGGGTATTAACTAGTACACTGCTTACTACATGTCTAATCCACATCAAGCCAATCGGAATGTGACAAGCTATCAGAATGATTGGAATGCTAGATTTGCTTGTAAGATCTTTCCTAAGAATATTACACCAGAAAATATTTTTCCCATAACGATTCCTTTTGTTATTAACTGTTTGTTTCTCTTCTTTTGTTTGTGACCTTCATGCAGATGTTAAAAAGGGCATACC
>JAOXJP010087349.1:0-14795 GCA_025762735.1 Platanus orientalis | reverse complement strand
GACGAACTGTGCTTCACTGGAGCCGATAACTGCAAAGAAACACTCGCGTTCTCTTCACAACCCGACTCCCTAACCTCGCAATCTTTGGTGCACGAGCAAACCCTAACCCTAGCTCCACTAAACCTAATTCTAACCTTTTCTTTATCCCTCAAGCTTCTGAAGCTCGTACTGTTCCTAGGATTTGTCTTACAGAAAAGCTTCGCAGCGATTTCGTCACGGACGCCGACCGAAAAGGAGGCGATTTCGGGCGAAAGGGAGAGAAAAGCCATGAGAAATTAATATGGTTTTTGCCGGGGGGGAAAAAAAAGGAGGAAGAATCAGGGGAAAATAATACAGGGAATACACATTTTGCCGCGAAACAGAAGCGTAATGTCAGAAAATCGATTTGGATAAGTTTGCTGGATAATCACTTAGCGGACAAAATGTATAAAAAAATAAATGATTGGCCCTTAGCAATGTGATGGGTCCCATCAAGGGTCCATTGGTCCACACTCTTTACGGTTACCGTTCATCAATGGGTGATTGGTAGAGACCTGACGTTCTTAGGCTTTCTTTGGATAAACTTGTCTAGCGGTGAAGGACTTCTCTAGAAGGAAATTATTCACTAAAAATTAGGTGAGAACGAATCTTGTGAGAACTGTGAAAACGGCATTAGGATACGGACACATCAGCACCGAAAAGTGATAATTGCCCTCCAAAAAGTGCAAATCACTTTTTGGTACTGATGCATCAGCCCTTCTGGTACCGTTTTCACAGTTCTCCGGAGATTCGTTCTCACATAATCCAAGCCCGAAATTATTTGTCTAGCAATAGGAAGTAGTCAGCACAAACCAGCTGAGGGTAGGGATGCAAATAAGCCGGATTCGATGTGGATATTAGTATATCCGAATTGGGCTCATTTATCTTTCTTTTATATATATATATATCTGAATCTGATTATTATCTGACAGATTATTGAAAAGAATGTTTGTATTTGCATTATTGAATATTGTCGAGGGTGTGGGAAGGCATTTTGAATCCTTATTTTTGTCATACCGTGTGCCAGTGTTTGCATGTGCTCCTTATTAAAGTTAAAATCAACTTCTAAATAGGAGAATAATAATTTAATAAACCCGCATTTGGTGAAAAAAGGTGCATCTAATATAAAACCAGAATTTAGTCTTGGATTGTGATGCTAACCCTAGGCCGGCTCAAAACTAACCTAGTCTGGTTCAAAAAGACCGAGGTTTAGACTTGAGGGGGCCCAAGGCCCAATCTTAAGCTAGGTGTCCAAATACATACTGATGGGTCCCGGATTAGGCTTAGTAAGGCATGTCTTGTCCTGAACCATGCAACCCCTATATAAAATTGAAAAAATTAAAAATTAAAAAAATAAAAGAGAAAATATTATTTAAAGTAGGAATAAATAAGATTATAATTTTTTTTTCTCTTTTTATCTTAACTGATAGTCTTGTTTTGCCAATCAAACTCGAGCTATCAAGGGAAAGTTAAGACTGGAGCTATAAAGGGAAAGTTAAGAGAGTACAGGAGAAGACTCTTGCTTTCCAGCTTTCAGGAGAGAAAGCATTCCCTACTCCCTGTATAGCTCTTGCTAATAGTGTTCCTTCAATACCTTAACTAATAGCATTTATAGTTTCGTAAAGAGCTATTTTAAGTGTTGCTTCCTAATTAGCAGCGTTTAAAGAGTGAAAACTTCATGGAGAGATAGAGAGATAGGGGAGAAAAAAGTAGGAAGAGAGATTAGGGAGAGATGGAGAAAGAAAGAATTTAGGAATAAATAGAATTAAATGAGAATAAATAGGGAAAAACGTAGGATTGTTCATGTGTCACTCTCTAAAAATATATTGAAAAACAAATAAAATTCATATAGGTTATTTATGTAACAACCCATTACTTGATATAGATAGGAAGAGATGGAGAAAATTAAGAGAAAATTTATGAATGGGTAGGATTAAATGAGAACAAAGAAGAGAAAATTGAGTCCAGATTTGCTGAAATCTCCAATTAGAATTAGACACGTGGAAACTGATTCCCCAATATTTGGTTACTTAATTGCATGGTATACTTCACTTAACGCCGCTTACTAATTACTATATCTAAAATTATTATTTTTATTTGTTTCCATTATAACTCAGTATGTTCCTTCCTTTTTTTACAATATCTTCTTGCCTCCATTGACGTGTTGGAGGAGCTCATCATAGCTGGATTGAACTAAAAGAATCTTCTTCTTTTTTCCATCTCTCTTCCTAGACTGGAAGAAAGGGGAGCTTTTGAGTTTCTTGGTTGAGATCACTGTAGATATTTCGGAATTAAGGATGATTAGGGAGATGGACACTTGGTTGGTAAGGTTTGGACAATACTAGAATGAAGGGTACGGAAAAATGGACTATACAGCAAGCTGCTAATTTATCGGTTGCAGCTCCCACAATAGAATCATCTTTGGATGCAAAGTTCGTTAGTGGGTTGAAGGATGAAAGGGTTGAAGCTTCTAATGTTTTCAAATCAGCTGGCGTTTGTGACACATTGACTTATCAATTTGTTGATAATTAGAATGAGGCAAGCTCTTTATGCATCCAAAATTTGTTTAGTTATGCACCGGGGATGAATCTGATGAGGGCGAAGAGCATCGAGAAGGGTTGGGACTTGACATTGGGGGAGCATCCAAGTTGTTATCCGTGCTGTGTTCTTGGACTGCATTAAGAAGGCCTATGATAGAAATCCAAATCTTGCAAATCTTCTTGTAGACCCAGAGTTCGCAAAAGACATCGTTAAGCAACTAGCTACTTTGCAGAGAGTCGTCTATCTTACAATCGACTCAGGTATAAGCACACACACACAAAAAAAAACCACAAAACAAATTGCAAAAATAAAATAAAAAATAAGAACAAAAATGATTGAAATTTCAAAGTTTACAAAGATTTATGCATAAAAATATAAAAGGGAAAAAAAGTAATTAAAGAGGGAAATGGAGAAAGAGGAAGGGGAAATTGCGCCCTCTGGTTTTTCGATGATCTTAGCAATGGACTTAGTGGCTTTAGAGAGAATGGATGGAATGAAAGCGGTAAGAGAGGAGGGCGGAGAAAGAGGAGGTTGTAGAAGAATCAAGGGAAATGTAACGGAAACAAGCGGCGTTAAGTATACCGTTCAAACCTCTCTTCAATTAGGTAACCAATTATTTGGAAATCAGTTTTCCACGTGTCTAATTCTAATTGGAGATTTCAATAAGTTGTTGAAATCCCAATTTCAGCAGTCTAAACTCAAGAAAACCCAACATATTATTCTCTAAAAATATAACAAAAACCATAGTTGTGTTACAAAAAGAAATTAAATTCGAGTTAATGACAATGTGAACAAACACTATGCCAAAAAAAAAAAAAAGACAACATCAACAAACAAGAAAAACAAATGAGAAAGAATCAATGGCACATCAGAAGATTTTATGTGGTTTAACAATATTACCTATGTCCATTGGTGAAGACAATCAAGAAGCATCCACTATAATGAAAAATATAAATTATAAAAGTTCCCCCAAACCCCTAATTTACAAAAGTAAAACCCTAAGCACTTCAGCGGGTTGAGTTGGACCCTTTGACAAGTAGGGCCGGAAAAAGGGTCATCAAGTTGCATGCTAGATTAGATTCAAGATGCCATCACAAAAAGTTGGGTGAAGGGTGGAGGGTTTTTTTTAGAGAGAGAGAGAGAGAGAGGAAGCCATGGAGTGAGGAGGAAGGAGCTAATGAATTTTTAACCTCATTTTTTACGTGTGTAATTTGGTTTTTGTAAAAAAAATTACAAATGATGGTCAAACTAATCCATTCTACAGTGTTTTATCATTTTCAACAAAAATTCATAAAAGAATAGATTTGAAATCACAATCAATTCCTTTTCAAATCTTGTTGCAATTACATGGATCCTTCTCACATGCCACAAATGACCTACTATTAGGAAGAATCTTAGAACAAAATGAGAAGTAGCTAACCTACATCTAGGTTTGACATAATTGATAGCAAAACCTTATGTATATGACGGGAATAAGCTAACGGGAGCAAATTTTCTATGACCAATTGATGTGCACCACAGACTGACATGCGATGTATTTGTACTCTTATGCCTCTTTTTGGACTACTTTTTGAAATGAACATTTTTTTAACACTTTTAACCCTATACATACCACGTATCATCTCGTAGAGTGGTCATAGAAAATTTTCTCCATAAATTAACAGGTGTGTGAGTAATCCATGCTTTGTGCCTAAGCACTTATGCTTTTTCCGTGTTCTCTCTAAGCACAATTGGAAAACTAGGTATATTTGGATGCAAGGTTTTTGTGTACTAACGGATAAGTAACAACACTTCATTGGTTTAAAAGGAAACCTATTATTGAACAACCTAAATTGTTGAAAATGGTTGTGTTTTAAAGGCTTTGAAGCATCCATCGGAACTCCTATTTTACCATTTTTCAACCTTTTATGTTTTCAAAATTTCTTGTTTTAAAGATAGTTCCACATCAGTTAGGTTGGAAAACATTTTTAGAATATAAGTTAAGACACTCTCCTACCTCTTGTATTTTGATAAACTCTCTCTATGTAGCAGTGGTGCTGTGCACCTCGTCCATGCGCACATGCACAGGGATGCTGGTACAGGTGCGGGCAAGGGCAAGAGCTTGGGTGGGAGGGCGGGGCACTTTGCACTTCACATGTGCATATTGTCGCAAAGTCACATTATGGGACACCAGATTCTTTTTCGATAGCCCAAATGCGTTTTTGTGGGAACAGGGTTAGTCACAACTGAAGGGTCCATTATTGGATTGGTTCACGACTGAACAAGGTTGGGATAAGCCGGTCCACGACTTAACAGAGCACCTCAAGACTGGGTAGCGATTGAGGTTCGATTAGTGAATGAGGCCCATAAGGTCTGGTTTACGACTAAAGCTGATCCATGAATAGGTTTAGTCATAGATGGGTTGGGCTCATCAGAACCCGGTTAGTCACGACTAAAGTGGTTTGTTATGGGACTGGTTCGTGACTGAACCTAGACATGTGGTCCATGACTAAATAGGGTCGGGATAGGCCGGTCCGCGATTGGGTGGTCTGTGACTGAACAAAGTCCCTCGAGACAAGTTCCTGACTGGGGTCTGATTTGCGACTGAGGCCTAGTTCGCGCCTAAAGCTAATTTGTGAATAAGTTTAGTTGCGGATGGGCTGGGTTTAGTCATAGATGGATTCAAAATGAGGCTTGCAATGCAAGCTAACGTGTACAAGTCTATCAACTCGCCTTGGAAAGGCCTAGTCACGAATAAGAAGCCTGATTGATGTCCAAAAAATTGTGGACACATGAATGGATAGGTGAAACCCATAATAAAATCCCAAAATGTGGGTTTGAAACCCATTTTGTAAAAAGGTAGAAAAGGAAATGAAAGAGGATCTAGAGAAGAAAAGAAGAATAAGAAAAGGAGAGGAGCAAGCAGGGTTACAGGGGCCATGAACACCCACTATGACATCTCTCTCTCTTTCACTTTTCTATTTCAGACTTACAGATAGTTAAGCACTTGGATTCATTACTCTCGTAGGAGGGAACAACTTGAATCTCTGGGCTCGAATCATCTTTGGGATCAATGACCCCTTTGAGAATAAACACTGAGTTAGAGGTGTTAACCTTGTCTTTATTACTCAGTCTGACATATGATGTTCACCTTCTTAAAGGGAAACTCTATCAAAATTTTCATAAAATTTAGACAAGTTTTGTTTCTTATTGTGGACAACCGACCATAAAGGATTATAAGTTTGTATGTGAATTATCATGGTCTTTTTGAGAAATGCACCTCATTGAGAGACAATACTTCGTCCGATTTTGGTTATACCCTAGGGTTAGCTTGGCCCAAGGTCCCTTACACAAAAAGGGGAAGACATCGACTATCCTCAAGAATTGTAATAACAACAACTCTATGCCTCGAATTAGTCTGTAAAACTATATCTGTCTTGATTCCCCTTTAAAGGGATATGTAAAAGCATGAGGATGTGAGGTTTGATGGTCCGATGGCTTAGCCCTAACCTAAAGACCTTAAAATCCATCAATTTTATGTGAATAAGTTTAATGAAGTTAACAGCATTTAGGATTCATGCCAGAATCCAACACAAATTGATGCATGGTCGTGTCCCAAGAACATTGTAAAATTAATTTGCCTCAAGTTTGTAAATGTCAACATCATCTAACTGAGCCAAGGGCTTGATCTTGACTGCTAGCCTCATAAGTACCATTGTGCCTCACTGTTGTTACCCTTAGCTCCTATCGGCAAATGGGGAAGTCAACCCGCTCTTGGTGGATAAACCCCAAAATTCTTATCTGCTTTGTTGTAAGAGCATCAACTCTGTTGCACAACCGGCTCTCACTTAAAGATTTTTTCAGCTTTCGTTTGCATCATTGGATCTTTGACTAGGATCCAATGTAATCTGGCCCTGGAAAGGGGTGTAACAAATTTATCTTTACAGACTAAAAAAAAAAAAGAGCATCAACTTACTAGTAGTCTGTGATTCACAGAGTCAAAGCATTCACCATGATTTTGATTAGCAACAACTACATTGACATTTAAACTTGAAACAAATAAAAATCTCATCTGCAACTTGTTTCATTAATCATTTTTTCTTCTTCTTCCTAGATCCACGCAGCTTTCAAAGACAGTCAATTGGATTGTGTCAAATTAGTGAAGAGGTTAGCAATTGACTTGCATGTGCTCATATTGTGATTAGCGGGGACCAAGAATTTAGGGCCTCTTGTCATGTGGCTTCAGATAAAAGCTCTAGGTAGGTCCCTTGGTGTTGGAAAAGTTTTGCACTTTAATAATTGATACTTCTGATCCGAAAATCTTCCTCATTTTGGTTCATTATCATCTTGGATGAAACACTGGATACTCTGAATAAGAATATTGAAATGGCAAGGAGATGAATGAACAAACGATCACATTATGCTTCCCAAACATAATAGGTTTGCCAGTTTGGACCATGTAATCAATAGAGTAACACTTGAATGGTTGCTGGAAAATCATTGTCAGTCTGTTCAAACACCCACTGCATAGATTTATTTTTCCAGGATGTTTAACCTTACTCTGCAGGAGGTTCTTGGATCTAATGGTTTGGATCATATATATGATGTAAGCAGCAACCACAGTCGGGATCAATCAGCAGAGACCCCTAATGCTGCATGAAGAGGCAAGTAATTTATCACAAGTGAGCTTTGGTAGATTGTTTCCTAATACCAGTATGCATCCAAACTTTTATCACATAATTTCTCAAACATGTACTAGCTCCTCCTGCTCAGAAGCAATCACACAGCCACCCGCCACATTTGATGAGTCCCAAATGACCTGATTGGATAAATTATTAAGAGCGGATCCACAAAGAATACTTCCACTTTGTCCAATCCAACATATTCTTTTGAAAGTTACAAAAATATATGGCTAGCAGTCTAGGGGAGATAAAGAGAAAGTGTGTAGATTAAATGGAGAAGTTCATCCAATTCGGTCCCATTTTTTCACCTATATCTCCATGGTAGAATCTGATCAAATGGAAGGTCATAGAGTACTCCGATTGTTTGCCACCTGTACAGATTATAGAGGAAACAAGGAACAGTTTCTTTCAATAAGTTAAATGGTGGAACTATTGAGGTATTGGGCAATCTTAAAAATTAAAAGTCCAAGTCAAAACAATAAATTTTGCACTTAATTAGGTAAGCTGGTATTTAACACATCACCTGAGAATTGTTTGAAGATTGCAAGTCAACTCGCATCTGGTGCATACCAGGTTGATATACTCAAGTGACTTGAGACCAGGTCGAAACAAGTACACCAACATAGGTTTTTCCAAACTTATCTTTGTATGATATTTTAATTCACTTATTGGAATTTTGTTTGAATATTTTAATAAAGACACTGGTTATGAGGCTGCATGGTAGGCTACCTAGCTAATCCTCAACCGATATGTGCCACTGGGTCATGACGGTACCAGCATATTGTTTTCACCAATTTCCCTTTTGACTTACATTAAGTTTTTTAGATTTTATCATTTTATAATAGAACATATAAAGTTATTAGAATATCAGTGCATTAATACCTAGAATCAATCATGATAAAACATTATTCTGAACATCTATATTCCAAATTCCCTCTTTCTATGTTTTTTTTTGGGGTAAAATTAGAGCATTGTAGAAAGCATCAATGTAACAAGAAGGTAGGATTGACTTTTATTCCATATTGATTCATGAGGTACTGGAATTCGGTAGCATGGCCTTACTGTTGAGAAAGAAGGGAATATTTGGCACTCCAACAAAAAAGTGACAACAGGTTCCGATGAAACAGGTCCAATAAAATCGATCTCCATTTCTAGAGGATTTAGGTAAGAGCAATTTAAATATCAGTTCCATTTTTATTTTTTTTGTTAGACTGTGTTTTTGATCATTTGGTTTCAGTAGTATTAGAAGAAACCCTAAGGCCCAGTCTGGTTGCCATGAAAAGGTTTTCTCATGACAAAATTTTCTTGAAAAATTATTTTTAAGCTGTCTGCTTGCCATGAAAGGTTGGTTTTCTCATGTTTTTCTTATGATTCTTTTCTTTCCTTTTCTTGTGGGATTATATTTTCTATTCTTTTCTACACAATTCAAGGCAACCAGATTGGGCCTAAATGAAATATACATGTACAGGTGTGTGTGTGTGTATTCTTTTTCCATTTGCAGATGGTGTTGATGAAGACATGGAAGAATATGAGAAGAGGAAGTGAAGATGGGATGAAGAGAGAGGGGGAAATCCTTGGGTTCTCTACAGATAACAGATTTTTAGAGAAAAAATAATGAAAAGAAAAAAAAGAATTATTGCACTTCAAGGAGGAAACGGAAAAACTGGTACCCAATTTCCTTTTTTCCCTGTGGCATCACAAGGGCTAGGCAGTGTGCTCCATCGTTGATCTGGTGGTCCACCTGGCACTATTCTATTTATAACTTATTTTTTCTGTTAAGCTGTATGCTTCCCATGTATTTTGTCAGCATAAGCTGAAAAGGATCAGCTGTCATACAATAACCTGGTTTCAATACTGGGCAGTCCAAACTCCAAAATTAAGTTTGCAAGCCATGATACCAAAAAGTGCTAAAGTTTTGGTTGAAGAAAGGGGAGAACAACTTAGTTGTCTTCTAAGTTACTTTTTTCTTTCTCCTATTGAAAAGTCCCAAGGCCTAGTTAACACAGATTGATTCAATTTCCATAATGCAGGGTCAGGCCCATTCAATAGTTTAGAAAACAACAAAATTCATTCCTGGGAGAACTCTGCTATAGTTTCAGCAATAGAAGGTAGAATCATACAAACCCCAAAACAGTGGACGATGAAGTCTATGTTAAAGTTCAGAAATTAATCTTTACCAACAGAATTAAAGTTGATGTCCTCTGTGCTTAAAGATAAAAATAGATGAGAAGAATATTGGATACCAGTCATAAAAATGAATCAGGAAAAGTGAAATATATCATTGAAAGAGCAATGGAAACAGCTGTGAATTACACAAGAGACCCATCTTCAAACTAGCCTTGGCATTGAGATAAAATCAAAACTTTTCAATGTTACATCCATTGATCTAGCCAACAGTGCAACTCCCAACACAGCTTACACAATTATGTAGAGATTCAACAACCCAAAAAGTACGCTATACTATCTAAAGAGAACTTGAAATAGTTTAACACTATTGATTACCTTCCACTAAACCTTTATCTGCAGTGCCAGATATAGACAAAAGAAGAAAGAACTTAACCAGTCTGCAAAACAAATGCATGGACAGTTTATAACCTCAATCCTGAAGAGGCAAGAGCCAATGATATGGACATGGAGATCAAAGCACACACAATTGTTGCCTGCAAGCAACGATGGAGGTGTCCACTATCCATAGAAATCATTGGATGATCACCCTGAGACAACCATCAAGATAAAAAGAAAGTGCACACTTATTGTCTGGTGAGGCCAGACAACTGCAACAGCAGACCCTAACAAGACTCACAAAACCTCAACCATGAGTGTTAACTGCTTCCCAGAGCAAATTCTTCGGAGCTCCATTGGCGAGGTCCCGAGCCTGCAAGGCTGCAGTCCGAAGAGTCCCAATAGTCATCTTATTAGCTTCCCAGAAAGACACAGTCGTGTAAGGCAGGTTGTGCTTCTTGCAGTGATCCCTCACAAAGGGGGCAATCGTCCTGAGATGGCACCGAGGCATCCGAGGAAACAAATGGTGCTCAATCTGAAATTGCAACCCTCCATGAAACCAATCCATCCATGATGGACACAAGATGTCAAGCGTCCCATTAGTCTGCTTCTCAGACCAGTCATCCCCACGAGGTGGGCCTAGGTAGACGCTTGATGAGAAGTGGTTCAAGCAAAACTGAACATGTTGAATTCCAGTAACCGAAAAGCATACAAGCACAAACATCACCCTCTCCCCCCAATTGGGTAGGCAGGAAACAAGCAGAGGAAACCAAATCCAGAAAATAAGAACCCCAAGAATCTCCTGACCTCTATTACGGACCCTTCTCTTGGAGAGCAACAAGGATATTGACTGTGCAAATAGATTAAGCCGAGCTAAGCACATAACAGGATAGAAAGTCAAATGCTGATAACTCACCAGAAATCTAGCAACAGAATCAAAATTTATCTTCCTCTCATAAAAGTAAGATGTGAGAGAGTTAAAGATGGCTGGAGAAACTGCGATGAAGGGGATGTGTTGAAGATCCGGATCAAAATCCAGACTGTTACAGGCAATGTGATGGGAGTTGTGGTTCCACTTCCACCAACGAATGCTGATCCCTGCAAGGCAATTCCCGGCAAGAAGCTGCGTAAACCGATTGTACCCAGAACCTGTCATGACCAGGTAATGCCCAGAATCATGACCGATCCATCCGCTCTCAATCCAAAGAAGCCCCATCAACGCAGCACAACCCAAATGAACCCAGACATTCTGAGACCATAAGACACCATAAACGCAAGCAGCGAACGACATTGCAATAAAAACGAGACTATAGAAGGTCACATGTCCTTTCTTCTCGAACAAACCCAATTTAGAGAACTCAGAAGCAAGTCTTCTGTAATCCTTGGAGACCTCGGAAACTTGGTAATCTTTCAAATACCCAACAAAGAACCGATCAAGATATTTCCAAGCAGTACCTGGATGATAAGCAACAAACGCATCTGTGACGTCCTGACCAGCGAGATTCAAGAGGGGTTGATCACCGCCTGGGTGATCCTTAGCCCAATCCGTAACGTCATAGACCTTCCCCTGAATCGAGATCCACAGATCTCCAGCTTTGCTATGCTTTTTGAGCTCATCTACAGAAAAGTACCTCTTAGCGTCCGCCATTGAAGCAAATCAGAAGAAGAGAAATCAGAGAAAACCCACAAAGATATCTGAAGAACAGTCCCTTCTACCCTTAATCTCTTCCTTTCTCAGTCGTGAAAGGAAAGAGTTGGGATGGATTTCATGGAACACCTCCAGAGGGATTTGATCTGTTTTCTCTGCTTCTCAGCTTTCCTTCTGTTAGCTATTCTGAAGGGGTCATATATAGAAGGATGCGGTTTACAGCCAAGCAGATTAATGAAGCTCTCCACAAATTACGTTTTAAATCGAAAATTAAAATCTGGGCTAAAGTAGAGGAAGCGACGAACAGGAGAGATGGTCCCTGCCTGCATGTCTCGTTTGGAAATATGAGGATTCCTTGCATGAGATCTCACTTTTGCAACGTCCGATGGGAATCAGATTTGAATCTACTGTAACACCCATATCTACTTTCTAATTTGATAATTCTATCGATATCAATCGAACGGCTAAAATAGAGACACGTCATGTAAGGGCCCCACATTGAAGTAGAACCCATAATGATGTTGTCTGCCCGGGTGCAGGTTGAATGGAGTATAGACAGCTTGGCATGACAGATCAGGGATAGTATCCTATGTTTTTTTTTCTCCCGAAAGATAAATTAATAGAAAATCCTCTGCACCGGGAGCAGGGTGCTCCCTCTCACAAGGGGTAGATCCTCTAACCACGAGCACCGTTAGCCTACTCACGGGGCTGTGGGCCCTATACCCCTTGTGAGGAGGAGAATTGTGCTCCCGGTACGGAGGATTCTCTCACCTTGCATGGGACCCACACCCGTCGAAGGGAGGACAAACCCTGCTCCCGATGTGGAGGATCTGGCCCCAATTATTCCCCTAGAAGGAAAGTTGTAGGTTTATCCGAATATATAAATAAATAAAAAAGAAAGGAAAATCATATTTCTACGGTGGGAGAGCTCAGTTGGGTTTTCTAATAAAGAAAGGATGTTCTGTCCAAGATTTGGTGTCTAGGACGGTATTCAGGACACCAGTGCCATTATATAGAATAAAATGCATATTTCATATTCAAAAAATGCATCACCCACCCATTTTATTCCATATTGCAATCCCTTGATGTCCTAGACATCATCCAAGACACAAAATTGTCCAAGATTTGGTGCCTAGGACACTAGGTGCCATAATAGACAGGGGCGGGGCTAGGATTTGGCCCCCTTAACAGATGCCAATGGTGTGTCCACAATCAGAGAGTGACACATCATATCAAAAAAGTGAAAATTCTCTAAAAAATGTAAATAACTTTTTCAATGTGACATGTCACCTACTGGTTGCGAATATTGTTGACACCCATTAAGGGGCACACCTGATCCGATCCCAAGACAAGGATTATTTGGGATTTTAAATCATCTCCAATCTCAATGGATAGGTACCATTCCATTAGCAATCAGTGCTTGACATGTGGCTTGAGAAACGATGTTTGAGTCAATACACATGAGTCAAAGGAGGGTATTGTACTAAATATACAATTAGTAAGTACTTGTGTATTTATTAATCAAAATAGATGTTCTATTCAGGATTTGGTGTCCAGGACACCAAACGACTACGCATGGAATAAATGGGCAATGGTTGGATGAAATTCTAAATCCTCATCCATTTTATTCCAAATGAAGTCACTTGGTACCCTGGACAAGAAATATGCTCCCTTTGTTAATGCACTCTCAGTCAGACACTATTTCACATCTTAAGCAGAGAATGGGAGTGGTGCCTATTCAGGCAGATTGGAGTTGACGTGAACTCGTTTTCTAGTAAGGTGGGACAACTGATTCCAATCATGGCGTACTCACACATTGAGGGGGGCCAATGGATTCCAATCAAAGGGGAAACTGATTCTAATAAGGTATAAATTCTTCTAACCCATAGTATTACTAGGTATTCAGACATTGAAGGGGCAATTGCCCCCCTTATTATAGAAACCCAAAGGTTCTGCCGTAGCAAATTTTGCTGTGATTTTTTTTTTAACATGAATGTAAGACCATGTTTAAAGAAAAAACCATTTTTTGTTTATGTTACAAAAAAACACTGTAGATCCTTACCCATAGGGAATTTTTTTGTGTGGATTGACAAGATAGTAAAAGAATTGATATTATAAGATTGCCAAATTTTAGATCTAAAATCATTGCATTTGAAATAGGCCGGATTTTGTGCAGTGAAATTTTTTTCACAAATTCTAAGAAGTTTCCAATTGCAAAGCACCATGTTGGCTGGCGTTTCAAGAAAAAAATCAAAATCAAAATTTTTTTACCACCCCTTGATGTGGATGTGGTGCAATGCAATTGGAAACTTCCTGAAATTCACGAATTTTTCACTGCACAAAAATTTTACTCCATTTCAAATGTATAGAAGTCTTGTCAGTTTCAATCAGTATGTGACATGATGTTTGGCAAAGGGTATTTTGATAAATGCAAATGTAAAAGGGGAAAATAATTTTGTAAATGCATAACAGATGGATATTATATATTTGAATCAACTCGATGAAGTCTCATTTCAATCATACAAGGTTTTTGATTCTATCTAGATCATATTTGCTGCTAAATCACAAGCTTTCTTGCCTTTCGTCATTATTTCAACGCAATAAAATTTGCTTTCTTAGCGACCTACTTTTATAGTTTTTATTTATTTTTTCACGGGAAAGATGTTATGTCCAGAATTTACCATCTAGGATGGTGTCTAGTACACCATGAGGTTTCAAATGGTATCAAATTGGTGGAACTTGATGAAATTTCGAAGTCCGCCCATTTTATTTCATGAGAAGCCCATGATGTCCTAAATGGCAAATCCTGAACAGATCTTTTGTCCCCATTTTTTCATTTGAAAATTGTTTTTCCCGTTTTAATCTTAGACACCTCATATTTGTGTGTGGGGACACAAAGAGACAGACAAATTGGGTATAGCGGATCTTTTCCCTTCCAAAAAATCCCGCTGCTCCCACTTAAATTTTTGAAAGTTAAATGAAGGATAATAGAGCTGTTATATAAAGTTAATCTCTTGTTTAAAGAGAGACTCACGATACCAAGACAGCTGGTTGTGACTGGTGTCTACGACAAACTATCACATGTAGGCAGTAGCTCGTTAATCGGTGATGGTTGACTGAAGTCTCTCCTACCGAACGGTCCTCCTGTTTGACCTGTTGGCCAAACAGCGTCCCAACACTAAAGGAGAGCGAGAGGGACCATGATTAGAATATTCCTTTTTAATTAATTTATTTTATTATGTGTAGATGAATCAAAATATCTAAACTGAGTCAAATGGCCCACCAGAAAATGTGCCATTAGCAAATGACCGCATCTTCTCCTTTGCCTACTGGCTACCGGAAGGAAGGGGATCTCTCTCTCTCTCTCTCTCTCTCTCTCTCTCTCTCTCTCTCTCTCTCTATATATATATATATATATATATATA
>JAOXJP010087348.1:0-28783 GCA_025762735.1 Platanus orientalis | reverse complement strand
TGGTTCGATTATGCACAAAGAGGGAGATATTGTAGATGATGTTGCTCATAGAATTAGAGCAGGATGGTTGAAGTGGAAAGGTGCTTCTGGAGTGTTGTGTGATAAACAAATACCACTAAAATTAAAGGGAAAATTATATAAGACAGCTATAAGACCAGCCATGTTTTATGGGACAGAATGTTGGCCAGCCAACAAATAACACGTACATAAAATGAGTGTGGCTGAAATGAGGGTGTTGAGATGGATGAGTGGCAAGACTAGAAAGGATAAAATTAGGAGTGAATCCATTCGTGGGAGCTTAGGTGTAGCACCAATAGGTGATAAAATGAGGGAAAATCAATTGAGATGGTTTGTGCATGTGCAACGAAGACTAATGATTGCACCGGTAAGGCGGAGTGAGACAATACAAGTTGAAGGTGCTAGAAGGACTAGAGGAAGGCCAAAATTGACTTGGGTTGAGGTAGAAAGGAGGGACATGGTAGCTTGTAATTTAACGGTAGATATGGCCCTAAACAGAACGGAATGGCGGAACATGATTCGTGTAGCCGACCCCAAATAGTTGGGATAAGGCTGTTTGTTGTTGTTGTTGTTGTATAAAATCTCAGTAATTACCTAGTGGCACAATTTTGGAGTGTACCTATTTCTCAGTATGTTGTATTCCACTGAGAATTGGCTTTGCCACTCGCATAATAAAATATAGTTTATGCCACTTTACATGTCATAATCTATGTAATTCTAAAAAAAATGATCATCCTTGGTTGGCATCAAGGTTGTGCAGGATAGAGTGATGCAGACATAAGAGCAAATTGGGGCCCACACAAGGCCTTGGTGGGGTCCATGCATGAAGCCACACAAGGAGGGGCATGGAGGAGTACATGGAGATATATTAAGGAGGTTTTTACTTTAGTTTTGGGTTAGTTTTAGGGTTAATATGTTACTTCATATTCTATTTATTATTAAAGGTAGGACTATAGAGACCTAAAATTTGCACAAGTTGCAAATAAGGGCCTATACCTTCATAAATCTATACAAAAGTCCTTAAAGGTTTCACATGGGTGTTTTAAATCTGCAAATTAAACCAACTAAAAGGACAATCCCATTGGGTCAAGGTTCAGGTTTGTAAACTTTAACCCATAAACCACTCAGCTCACGTGTTCAGCCCATTAACATGCCTAAAAGCCTATGTGGGTTCCATGTGAAGGGATATCTACCAAATTGATTTTCCAAGACAAATGAGGGAAGATGTGCCAACAAAGGAATATAAAAATTCATTAAATTGCATTCTCTCCAAACAGATAAACTACAACAAAATTCAAGACCAAAAAGGTATAAAAATCCAATCTAGGGTATGGATGAAACATACCTTAAAAGTCTATAAATACTCCCTCATACATCAAAGGAGAGGACTTTTAGGTAAAAGACTAGAATCAAGAAAGCCTTAGAGACAAGACAGAGATCCAAAGTTCCACAGCATCTCGAAGGCTTTCCACCTGCTTGAAGCACCAAGACATTTTTTCCATTATCTCCACCAACTACAGTTCATTGCTAAAAAGAAGAACACATATTGTGGTCAAAAAAATACGTCATACACGGCCCAAAGTGCAAGATTACGATGTTTTCTTCATTGTTGATAAAGCTTGAAGTCTGGTTTGAAGATAAAGCTACACCAATAGATTTGAAGAAGAGAAATATGCCATCAGTATCTCATCTTCACATCAAAGGTCTATGCTCGTGTAAAGAGTGCAACCAAAGAGAATCATTTCCATTTTTTTTTCAATATTTGTAATTTACCTCACTCTTCATGTTTATTCTAAGCATGAAATTTGTGTTGACAAATTTCTGGCACGCCCGGTGAGACCCTCTCTCCTCTCATCTTTCAATCAACATCAACAACACATCACAATTCTTGATGACGTCCAAGAAGATTGTTGTTACACTGCCAAAGTTGTTCTTCTGGGAGGCAAGAAAAATGCTTCATTTGGTTCCAATTATAATGCAACAACCTCCATCACCAACCATCAGCACCCTGGGATGCACATTGCAGCAAAGTCGGGGAGTTCCCAGTTAGTGAAGCCTCTTGTCCATCATTCCAAAAGAAGTTCCTCAAAAGACATAGTGCCAACTGAAAAGCCTGACCAAAGAGCCTCCATAAAGAAGAATGATCCGATTCCCTCTCCGCTCATTGTTGATGATGAGGAGAATACATATGCTCTGTTTAACGCTCACTTAAGTATTGGGTCGAGGTCCGGATCACCATTTGTGACCTCCGCCTTGTAAGGATGAAGCTCCTTAAAGTCCCGTAATAGGGACTATTCCCCGTCTCAGTCCTATTCCTAAATCAGGCATGCAATGGTGACAGAGACCACCACTATAGAAGAACAGTTGGCGCAGATGGCTGAGGCCATTGCCAAGCTAATTAAGACGGTCGAAAAAAAAAGACCTTCACATTGTTAGTTTGGTGAATCACTTGGAACAACAAAATCAACCTGTAGGGTCGATTGTTAATCCCTCACATCCACCAGGTTTCATTCCACAAATGAACCTAGGTAATCAGGAGCGGGAACACACGACATACCAGAATACCCAAGAAATGCAAAAAACCTCTGTTGCGTCCCTCTCTGTCCAACAATTTCAAAGCATGATTGCGGACACCATCTGAGCCTAGTATGGAGGCGTAGCCTAATCTTCAATGGCATTTGCCAAAACCGTACACTCAACATATTGAGGCAATACACATGCCAACAGGGTATCAACCCCCAAAGGTTCAACAGTTCGACAAGGGCAGCCCAAAACATGTTTCCCATTTGATCGAAACATGTAACAATGCTGGAACATTTAACGACCTGATGGTGAAGCAGCTTGTTCGTTCCTTTTGTCGAAATGCTTTTGATTGGTACATTGATCTCGAAGCTAGTTCGATTGACAGTTGGGATTAATTAGAACAAGAATTCCTTAATCATTTTTACAGAACTCGTTGAATAGTAAGCATGATTGAACTTGTTGTTGTTTGACAAAAGATAGATGAGCTAGTAACTGATTACATCTACTGATGGAGGAACTTGGAGCTTAACTGCAAAGACCGTCTGTTTGAACCTTCTTCCATCAAAATGTGCATACAAGGTATGCGTTAGGGCTTACATTACATCCTCAAAGGGATCAAGCCTTATTCCTTTAAAGAGTTAGCTAGCAGAGCACATGACATGGAACTCAACATAGCCATGCATGAGAATCCACGACTGAGTGATTTTCAAAAAGAATATGAGAAGAAGGAAGGAAAAACTTCTAAAGGGAAGGAAGTCATGACAATCACCACCAAGCCTATCAAGATCTCCGATAAGAAGAAGGAAGAGCCAAAGGCCAACCCTCCCCAAGATAAAGGAAAGGCCAAGGTAACATTGAAAGAGTTAGAGGCGAAGGAACATCCATTCCCTAACTTGGATGTCCTTAGCATGCTTGATCAACTACTTAAATTAAAGTTGATTGATTTGTCACCTTCTAAATGCCTCAAAGACATGGATCGAGAAAATGATCTAAAGTATTGTCATTATTAGTCATCCGGTGGAGAAATGCTTTATCTTCAAAGAGAAAATTATGGAGCTTGCACAACAAGGAAAAATTGATATCGACCTTAGTGATGATGTGGTTGCTACAAACATGACAATCATCATTGTTGGCTCATTTAGCTCAACACCTCTCTCAAGTTCGAGTACGGTGTCGGTCTTCATCAACACAAGTTGTAAAAATTTTGTCACCACCAAAAGAAACCTTGTTTGGGTCTTTCGACCCAGCCATGATGGGTTTCACATCAAAGTCATCTGCGAGTCGGGGGCATGCTCTGCCTTCTCTTTCTAAGACTGATCACATTTCTTTAACTAGGAGCATGTCTTTACAAGAAACAAGTCCAATCGATGATGAGGGATGGACTCTTATTACTCGTTGTAAGCGTTGTGCTCCATGCCATATGCCAATACCTCGTCAGCGATCAAAACAGAAGCAAAGAACTAGACCCGACACTAGTTCAAAGATGAGAAGGGCTACAAAGAAAAGCAAGAACCTCCATGAAGCACTTAGCAACCTTGATAAAATATTTCAGCAACCCCTTCGCATACCGGTAACCCTTTTGAAGTTCAAGCTAAAAGGATTTTTTCAAGAGGAGTGTCTAACAACCCATGTGGTTACTTTCTATGCCATAAACCAAGAGGATGTTTATGAAAGTGATGATGGAGATGTGTCTAATGGAGACGTACTCACCTTGGACCAGGAAGAGTTACAAGTAGAAGGCGAGAACTTGACAGCTCAATTAAAGAAAGCTCCGCCTCACTTCAGCCTCTTTGATACAATGACATGGCCAGAGAAAGTTCATTTAGCCTTAACCCCATCTTGGTAGAACCAGAAGAGTATAAAGGAAAAATCTCCATTAGTAATGAATAAGAAGCCCCTGCATCCTACATGGCAACCATTACATTTAGTGATGATGATCTTCATCTTGGTTCTCGTCCACACAATAGACCTCTCTATGTCACTGGATTCATTAAAGAAAATAGGATTAGACATATCCACCCTGACTGTGGATTGGAGGTCAACATAATGCCCATTCACGCACAATGAGAAAAAACGGTGTCAATGCTGATGAACTCACTCAAAGCAAACTAATGATTCAAGGCTTCAACAAAAAGAGGGCAATGTGTCATCGGTATGATCAAACTCAAACATTCCATTGGAGAGTTGACTTCAACGACACTCTTCCATGTCATTGATTGCAAGACATCGTACTATCTTTTTCATAAAAAAAAAAGACATTGTACCATCTTCTCCTTGGTCGTCCATAGTTTCATAAGACTGGAGTAGGGCCTTCTACCTTGCACCAATGCTTCAAGCATTACCAAGACGGAGTACAAAAGTGAGTTAACACTGAAGACTAGTCTTTCACCAATGTTGAGTCACTATTTGTTAATGCCAAATTTTACTTAAAAAACGAAACCATTTTAGAAATGCTTCTAGTTTCAATACCAGTCTATGGCAAGGTTCATTCCAAACAAGGAAAAGAAGTCCAAAGTCCTAAAATTGAACTTTCCTCATCTTCAAAGTGTGAGGTAGAGGTTGTGAACCCAAAGCTCGTAGAGACACTAGCTCTATCAATGATCGCAAGATCAACTATAGTGCTCTGCTACATACCCAAGTCTCGTTGCAAGGAAGGACAATCTCCATTAGAGACAATATCCGATGAGAAGAAATCGGGTTTTTCAAAAGATGACCCAAAGATGTTGGAAGAAAATCTAGTACTCCCAGTCGCAACATTCACTAAGCCGACTATCACGAAGATGGTTTTTGGTTCATTTGCGAAGGGCTCTACAATAGCAAAAGAAGATATTATATTTAAGACCACTTCAGCTGGAAAATTCTCACCATTGATGATTAAAGAGAGTGAAAGATGGTTCGATCCAAAGTGTTCAACACTTTTAGAAGCTATCGGCTACAAAAAGGGTGAAGAAAAACAATTAGGCGATCTTATTCCACAGCTACATGTTGGAGTAAGGTTAATTGACGGCCAGCGAAAAGTGCATAAGGCCACAGGAATAATGCCTAAAAGTCAAGCTGGGATTGGTTGCACATCAGCAATAATCAAAATCTCTTAAAAGAAGAAAGCATCTGTACTGCACATCACTATGCAAGTTCAGGAGGAGATAACAACGTCAGCAAGCATCTTTACCCAACTCCACGGCATTCAGTGTTCGAGTGACTTTCAAGACAAACAAAATCAATGTCAAATGAGCTAGCTCCATTGCAATGCACTCTAGTACATGCTAGACTTAGCTTGCATAATAAAGGAATGAGATCTGTAGTGCATAAGAAGCTAAGGAAAAGATACAGGCATAAGAACTGACACATCACCAGCAAAGAGGTTAGAGAACCACCTAGCATGATTCCATCTTGCATGCAACGACAAACAGTGTTGGAAGTTTCTACTGAAGACACCTTAACAGTTAGGTAGCGGATAATTGTCTTCACTAACCAACCCTTCATGCTTGAAGCACTAAATGATGGGATAGATTAGGATAAAAACCTTGTATTAGTGTATCACATCATTGTAAAAATCAATGAAGAGGAATCTTCCTTTGACGACGAACTCGAGGAAGCCCTCTGCCAATCTTTGAAGAAGGGAGGCAAGCAACTGTTGTTGAACTCAAAGAAGTGAACATTGGTACGAAAAAAGATTAGCAGCCTATCTACATCAGTTCCTTATTGAGCCTTGAAAAGAAACTTGAATATATCAAATTACTTCAAGAGTACAAAGATAGCTTTGCCTAGACCTATAAGGAAATGCCCATACTAGACTCCAAGATAGCAATCCATCACTTGGCAATCAAGCATGGTGTTCAGCCTATTAAGTAAACGTGACGCCATTAGCGGCTAGAATTGATTTCACAGAAGTCAACAAACTCATTGAAGTCGGCTTCATTCATGAAATGAAATATTCCACATGGATCTCTAACATAGTCCCAATGAAAAAAAAAAGAAAAAAAAGAATGGCAGGCTCAAATTTGCGTTAACTTTCGTGAATTAAAAAAGGCATGTCGAGAAGATGATGTTCCGCTTCAAATCATGGAACTCATGGTTGATGCAACTATAGGGCACAAGGCTTTGTCTTTTACGGATGGCTCTTCTAGATACAATCAAATTCAGGTGGCCCCTAATGACGAGAGCACTCCATACACCAAAAGGTATTAACTGCTACAAGGTGATGCCATTTGGACTCAAGAATGTGGGTATGACATGTCAACAGGCAATGTAAAAAATCTTCACAATATGATCCATAAAGTCGTTGAGTGTTATGCTGGCGACCTAATGGTGAAGTCAAGAAAGACAACAAATCATCTTAAGGACCTATGAGATGTCTTTAAAGACACCAATTAAAGATGAACCCCTTAAAGTGCACATTCGGTGTTACCCAAGGCGAGTTTCTAAGATTCATTGTTTGGCACCGCGGCATTGAAATTAACCAGTCAAAGATTAAGGTGATCCAGAATATGCCAAAGCCTAGAAGCCTCAAATAGAAAAGTCTTCAAGGCGGACTAGCCTGTATTCAAAGATTTATCACAAATTTGGTTGGATGCTGCCATCCTTTTAGTTGATTGATGAAGGATGAAAGAAGTTCCACCCAAAGTGGGATGGACCCCATGTGGTGAAAGAAGCCTGCTCTAATGGTGTCTACGTCGTTGTTACATCAAAACAGATTCGTCTTGCCCTAAACAAAAAAATTGTAATGCTCCTGGCTTGCACGAGTATAAACTACATACGGCAAAACGAAACCCAACACATCGGGTTTCATTACCATGCTCTTGGCCCGCACGAGCATAAATTGCGTATGGCAAAACGAAACCCAACACATCGGGTTTCCTTACCATGCTGCTAGCCTGCATGAGCAAAAACTACGTATGGAAAAACGAAACCCAACACCTCAGGTTTCCTTATCATGCTCCTGGCCCATATGAGCATAAACTGCATACAGCCAACAAAACTTAACGTCATGGGTTCCCTCACCATACTCCTGGCTCGTAAGAGTATAAACTGTGTACAACTCTCCAAAGAAAAAGAAAAAAAAAAACATTGTACTACTATTCCACATGAGCTTAAACTGTAAAATGTCAAAAAAAAAATTATAACGACCCTGGCTCGTATGAGCATAAATTATGTACAACAAAATAATAGCTAAAATCTCGGGTTGCCAACAAAACACTCACGGCCCGTAAGTATAAACTGTGTACGGCAAAACAAAACCCAAATCCTTAGGTTCCCAACAATACCCCTAGCCTGCATGAACATAAACTATGCACAACAAACCAACTTGATGGGGACAACACAAAAGACTCCTACCTTGACTGCAATTGATATTTGGTCTGCACTTGCATCAACAATAATATTCCTCGCCATCGTCTCTAGAGTTTTAGAGGCCATGGTGAGAAAAAAAATACAAAGATTTGCTTCATCATAGATACTTTGGTGATTGATGATGCTTTGGACCTCTACTTGTATCAATAGTGTTGCTCATTTTCGTTGACTTTAAGTTTTAGATGTTAAGGAATGTGTCACTACAAGAAGATAAACCATGTCCTCAGTACATAAAACGAGAAGATTAATTATAGCCTCAGTATATCTCGTATATGGATTGAAACAAGAAGATCAACAGTAGCCTCAGTGCGTCTCGTATAAGGTTTGGAATGAGAAGATCAGCCTTAGCCTCAGTACATCTCATCCAAAGCCTAAAACGAGAAGATCATCCATGTCCTCAATACATAAAACGAAAAGGTCAATCGTAACCTTGGTATATCTCATATATGATCTGAAATAGGGAGCTGCAACTTCAACGTCTTGATGATCTGAATAAGTATGAGGAAGTGGAGGTCAAATCCGTCTGGCCTTGGGTAATATAGGTCATCGATCTTCACAAGTGACGATGATCTTCAGTCTTTGTATCTGCAAGTCTTTAGCCTTCACACATGCTGATGATCTTCAGTCCTCACAACTACAAGTCTTCAATCTTTGTATCTGCAAGTCTTTAGCCTTCACAAGTATTGATGATCTTCATTCTTCACAGTTACAAGTCTTTAGTCTTTGTATCTGCAAGTCTTTAGCTTTCACATATGCTAATAATCTTCAGTCTTCACAGCTACAAGTCTTTCAGTCTTTGTATCTGCAAGTCTTCAACTTTCACACATGTTGATGATTTTCAATCTTTACAGCTACAAGTATCAATCTTTGTATGTGCAAGTTTTTACATTTCACACATGCTAATGATCTTTATTCTTCATAGCTACAAGTCTTCAGTCTTTATATCTGTAAGTCTTTAGCGTTCACACATGTTGATGATCTCCAGTCTTTACATCTATAAATCTTCAATCTTTGTATCTACAAGTCTTTAGCCTTCACACATGTCAATGATCTTCAGTCTTCACAGTTACAAATTTTCAGTCTTTGTATTTGCAAGTCTTTAGCCTTTACACATGCCAATGATCTTCCGTCTTCACAGCTACAAGTCTTCAGTCTTTGTATCTGCAAGTCTTTAGCTTTCACACATATCAATGATCTTCAGTTTTCAATCCTTGTATCTGCAAGTCTTTAGCCTTCACACATGCTAATGATATTCAGTCTTCACAGCTACAAGTCCTTAGCTTAACCTCTTCTCTTCCCAACTCAAAGTTCTAGGCATCTTAAAGGCCTTCCACCTACTTGAAGCACCAAGGCATTCTTTTCATTCTCTCCACCAACTACAGTTCGTTGCTAAAGAGAACAACACATCTTGCACTTTTAGAAATATGCCACACACAGCCTTGTGTCTAGACTCATTGGGAGAAGTTGGTTGATGAACTGACCAAGCAGTTATGTAGTCTTCTGGGGTGATCCTATGCGAGCCTCTTGAGTGTGGAGATAGTGGTTGTGGTCCAAGGTTTTACTACCCTGCTAAAGCAAGCATATGTGATGGTTGCAAAGAGGCAGGCATGGCAGGCAACGAAGCAATTACTAGTACCGATGGATTTAGGGATAAAGAGATGCAACTTTTTTTTTCTTTTATAACTGTAAGTTTCCCTTAAGTTCTTCGTCTTTCCTTTCTTTTTCTCTCTCTACAATTGTCAATTTCTTCCTTTTTTTTGTTGGAATTGGATGAAATCTATTTGCACTTTCTTTTTTTATCCTCAAGCTTTGGTAATGGGTTGTTTATGGGTAACTTACCTACCAATTGATAAGTTGTGAAACTTGGATCACTTTAACCCTGAACTAGCTTCCACTGTTTGATCTGACATCCAACACTCACATCAACGTTATAGTCTAACCTTTAAGCCACAAATCAGATGGTTCAAACTGAGTAACCCAATGGTTCTTTTTTCTTTTTTTTTTAATAAGGTAGAAAATTGGATGCTTTGCTCCTTGCTTGAAAATCGTTACATCATGAAGCAAAACAAACCCATAAAGTTAATCAGCCAGATAATCTTCGAATCCTTCCCTCAAGAGAAACCGCCATAACTAACATATCATCATGATATTTCCAGCAATCACCATGAAGAATATCAAACAACCCATGAAAATCCACTCCATCCTTTCCGGTGGCATGAAACAAAAGCTCTACAATGACATACGTGCCAGATCAATCTTAGAGGCGTTATTTCCATGAACCATGGAACATGTGACACTACTTTTATGTTGCTAAAGTACTGGTATAACCCATCCTTCCACCGGCTAATTATAGTGTCGAAACCAAAGCATCACGCTCCTTGGGATTGAAGTTGCCTTGCTTTATGAACTCAATTTCCACATTGCCAAAGCTAATGAGTGACTGAAATCTGAAGCATAAATCTCCCTCACATTCATTCTTCTTAATTCAGCCTTGGATGGCATTTTCGATATAAACTTGTCCAAAAAGTGATTGTTGCCCATAACAATCAAAGGCTAAACCAACTAACCAAGATAGTGAGTGTTTATTGCTTCAGTCATTTGCTTATATTGATTTTAAGTGTGGTCATAATCCCATCCTACTATTGCTAATGTTCATGTCTCCTTTTTGTTTTTTTGGTTGCAAGGTGGTTTCATGATGAGTCACACAACATGGGGAAGCTGGGTCATGTGGATGAGCACAATTGACAGATTAAAGATCTCTAGCAGCTGGGACGAGCAAAGGTTAAGCTAAGGACTTGTAGCTCTGAAGACCGGAAATCATCAACATGTGTGAAGGCTAAAGACTTGCAGATATAAAGACTGAAGACTAGTCGTGAAGATTGAAGATCATCAACACGTGTAAAGACTAAAGACTTGTAGATACAAAGACTAAAAGACTTGTAGCTATGAAAACTGAAGATCAACGGCATATGTGAAACCTCAAGACTTACATATACAAAGACCGAAGACTTGGAGTTGTGAAGATCGAAGATCATTAACATGTGTGAAGGCTAAAGACTTTAAGATATAAAGACTGAAGACTTGTAGCTGTGAAGACTAAAGATCATTAGTATGTGTGAAGGCTAAAGACTTGCAGATACAATGATTGAAGACTTGTAGTTGTAAAGCCTAAAACTCGTTGATATATGTGAAGGCTAAAGACTTGCAGACACAAAGACTGAAGACTTGTAGCTGTGAAGACCGAAGATCATCACTTGTGAAGATCTATGACCTATAGTAACCAAGGCGAGAAGGATTTTAGCTTTTCTTCCTCACAATCATTCAGATCATCAACACGTTGAAGTTATAGCTTCCTATTTCAGATCATATACAAGATGTACTAAGGCTACGGCTGATTTTCTCGCTTTATATACTGAGGGCATGGTTGATCTTCTTGTTCCAGGCTGTGGATGAGATGTCTAGAGGCTAAGGTTGATCTTCTCATTCCAAACCTTATACGAGATGTACTTGAGGCTACTGTTGATCTTCTTGTTTTGGTCCATATACGAGATGTATTGAGGCTACGGTTGATCTTTTTGTTTTAGTCCATACACGAGATGTACTAAGGCTACAGCTAATCTTTTCGCTTTATGTACTAAGGACATAGTTTATCTTCTCGTAGTAATACATTCCTTGGCATCTAAAACTTAGAAACAACGGAAATGAGCACCACTATCGATACAAGTAGAAATCTAGAGTAGCATCAATCACTAGAGTATCTATGATGAGGCAAAGCTTTGTCTTTTCTTCTCACCATGACCTCTGAAACTCCAGGGACGATGATGACGATGAGTACTACTGCTGGTGCAAGTGCAACCAAATATTTATTGCAGTCGAGATAGGAGTCTTTTGTATTGCTTCCATCAAGTCGGTTTGCTATGTATAGTTTATGTTCATGCAGACCAGGAGTGTTGTTGGGAACCCAAGGATTTGAGTTTTGTTTTACAGTACACAACCTATACTCGTGTGGGTTAGGAGCGTTTTGTTGGCAACTCGAGATTTTGGATATTGTTTTGCCGTACACATTTTATACTCATGCGGCCAATAGCAATACAATGGGTTTTTTTTTTTTAGAGCCATACACAGTTTATACTCTTACGGGCCAGGAGTATGGTGAGGAAACTGAAAACGTTGGGTTTTGTTTTCTATACTCAGTTTATGCTCATGCGAACCAGGAGCATAGTAAGGAAACCCGAGGTGATGGGTTTCATTTTGTCATATGCAGTTTATACTCGTGCAGGCCAGAAGCATGGTAAGGAAACCTGGGGTGTTGGGTTTCGTTTGGCCAAACATGGTATATGCTCGTGTGGGCCAAGAACACAGTAATGAAACCCTATGTGTTGGGTTTCATTTTTTGGTACATAGTTTATGCAAGCATTATAAGGAAACTCGTGTAGATTTAAGACCCATGTGTAACCTTAGGACTTTTGTATAGATTTATGAGGGTGCAGGCCCTTATTTGCAATTTGTGCAAATTTTAGGTGTCTACAAGGACATGTTGGAAATTTTAGTTTTTTATATGGGATACACTTGGTTTTATGTAATAAGAGCCTAAATTAAGCTTTGTCGACCAGCCAAAGAGGAAGCACGATTTCGAATTTCTTTATTATTTCTTTACTTTCTATTTTATGATGTAAACAAAGGAAAACCCTAGCTAATCGTGGATTTAGAAAAGAGGGTTCTCTTCTTTATTGAAGGCAATGAAGTTAATGCAAGAAATTCTCTAGTTTATCAAGTTTAGCCTAAACTTGGACATAGGTTGATGATTTCCTAAGAATGGAGCTGGTGATGACTTCATAAGGTATTTTATCATCTCCTTCATCATCATCTTCTTCTTGCATCTTCTTCTCAATAGTTCACTGGTTTTCACCCAGTAAACTTGCTGCCAATACCTATAAATCATTAATCTCATCAGATGTTCTATCTTTCTTCAATTTTCCCTTTTTAAAACCATCTCCGATAAACCTATAGCCTGCGGCCATACTCTCTTCATAAGTTTAGATTTCTTTAAAGAAAACCTATCCAATTGGTTAGACATACCTGAAACCAAGTAACCCTTGATTTTCATTAAATCTCAATTTCTATGTATCCCTATACCTGAGCCCTTTGGGCTTTTGTTGTTATATCTTATTTTCTCTCTCTTTTTTCTAATAAAGTCATTAATTATCCAAAAAAATAAACAGTCCCTATAGTTTATCACATCTAAAACCCAAATTCCATTAATTCCCATACCCTACGACTTCCCATAAGACCTTTTTTTCTATAATTTTCATGCTCAAACCCAAAACCCATTAATTCATACCTGCAACTCCATGTAAACAGCTCTCTTGCTGTTCTTTTAGACCGAAATCATACCCTCATATCATGCACTAAAGGAAGTCTAGGAAGGCAATCTTTATTAGGGAGTTTGAATCAATCATTCAGCTTATTATAAGTATACACTTGGTGGTGAGGGTTCAGAATGCTTACAAGGTGTTTGCTATAATGCTTAAGTGTTGGTTGAAGGAATTTATGTTGCTACTTGTTCCTGTTTGATTAGATTTCATTACTTTAGGGGCTGGGTATTTGATTACGTTTAAATGGACAATGTCTATAAGGAAAACTCAATTTTGCATGGATGAGAGTCATTAACCTACTCACAAAAAACTCCAATGAATACTTCCCCAATTCAAAGATATGTCTAAAGAGATATTTCAACCTGCTCATTGCCCTGCCCTGAAGAGATGCAAATGGCAAAAAGGCAACAAGACCAGTGATAAGACATCAATAGGAATTTCTAAACACAGCAATGTTCATATGACAAAAAGCAGCTTTCGGAGATGTACATGGTTTATCTATCATTGATGAAGAATGTCTAGCACCAAGTCTGAAATTACTGATAACTCACATGAAAAAACTTCTCATTATGTATGTACAACAACAAACAGCCTTATCCCAACTACTAAGAATCTTCTCATTATGTATGTAAGTAACTAAATTTAAAAACTACTAAGATTCTTCAAATCACTCATTCTCAACAACCTTTAGTAAGGTAAGTGCCCATTGATATGAGCTTCCATTAAATTTCTTAGTCAAGACAAAGCATCCATCTTAAAAATCAAAATAAACCTGCTAAGGACAAAGTACTAGAATACACTAGCACAATGTAAGAGCTTAACAAAAAAAGGAAGGAATAGAAACATAATCTGATTAAAAGGGTATTGAGACATGCACCTACACTATTTACCCAGCAACTGAATCATAAAAGAGGCATCAATACATAAAATACTAACACCTATTTAAAAGCTGAAAATGCAGATTTAAAAAAAAGAAGAAGCATAATCATAACAGAGAGATTATACAAACATCCATTTAACACTATTTACAAAACAAGATAATCATATGGAAGTATGTAATACAAAAATAATAATAATAACACATATAAGCTGTTTGGCTTAAAAAGTAGAGAATAAAAGCAAAACCTGATATGGTGAGTTAAAAGGCATGTAAGGCTTACAAGCCTTTGCTCTGATATAATAAAAAAGGTGATTGTAACAAGCATGACAGTTTTATGTAATGACTGCATCACAAACTTACCAATGCCAGAAAGAGATGTAATCTTTTGCACATATGCATGAAGATGACAAACAAATACTAAACTTTAATAAGTAAGTAATTTGCAATAATAAAATGTAATCCGTTGCTTTTGAATGAAATTGCTATCTTTCAGAAAAAAAAAAGTAATTTGCAATAAATGACAACACTGAATTTTATTCACAGAAATGAGGCAACATGGCTGTATAATCAATAAAACTCATAAAGGAAATGAAAATTAGACGCCAAAGAACAGAGAAGATCAAAAAGTGTGAACACCGGGAATATGCTCCACCATAGGTGGAAAGGTTGGTATACTCTCCCACATGTTTCCCATGTATGTCATTTGGGTGGGGAATCATTAAATCACTTATTCATCCATTGCCTATTCTCTAGGGAGATTCGGCGGCACCTCCTTAACCTTTTTGATGTCTCTAAAGTTTTTCCCTAGAATATCAGTGATTTTATATAGAGTTTGTACCCAGCCCCTCTTGATAAGAGAGAGGTAAACTTTGACGGACTTATGTGCTCATCGTTACAATTTGGTTTATTTGGGAAGAGCACATCCTAAGGCTGCAAATTGTGCCGACCTGGCCCGAATTTATATAAAGAAACATAAACTGTTGGATTAGATTTAATTCAACGCTCTATACATCGTCCACTAACCAGTCTAATGTAACCCTAATTCCTTATCTAAAAAGAAGGAACCGCTCTCTCTCTCTCTCTCTCTGGGTGTCTTTGTTTGGATAACCAGTAAGCAGTTGCATACATAAGAAGTGGTGGTTGACTATTAGGGATTGAATGGCGAGGTTGGCAGTTGGAACATCCACCTTAGATGGCATCTAAATGATTGGGAGTTGGACCAAATGGCTAGGCTTCTAGGTCTTGTGAAAGTTTCTCAGTTAAGAAGTGAAATGGAGGATTCTCGACGATATACCCTTAATAGAAATAGGGATTTTTCTGTGGGCTCTAGTTTTAATCTCTTTGGGGATTGGGGTTATCCTTCTTACCCTTGGAAGAGTTTGTGGAGTTTAAAAGTTCCTTCAATGGTGCTACTTTTCATTTGGACAGCATGTAGGGAAAAGCTACCAACCTTAGATAATCTTCAAAAGAGAGATATGTACCTCCCAAATGTTTGTACTCTATCCTTTCAATATAAGTAATCTTCTAATCAGATCCTTATTCATTGCCCCTTTGCTTGTGAAACCTGGGATGAAGTGTCGAAAGAAGTTGGGGTTGCTTGGGTGTTCCCTAGAAACCAAAGGATCTTCTTCAAAGTTGGGATATGTGGAAACCACTTTAAGGGGAAGAATTGTGAAGTTCGGTGTGTTGGTCTATGTGGTCAGAGAGGAATCAAAGAACTTTTGAAAATCATTGGGAGGTAACTTTTAATGTTTATAGAAAGACTAAAGACCATTTTTGTTTTTGAGCTGTAAAGTGTAAAGAGCTTGGGGGGTATTCTTTTGTAGATATTAAGAAAGGGTGGGGAAATATTTTTAGAGATTCCTTCAGTCTAGCCTGGGGGCTGTTGGTGTTTTTTGTTTATTCCCGCGGATGTCTTATCCCCTTTTATTAATGAATCTTTCTTCTTATAGATAGATAAAAAACACTTTTTACGAGAAATTTCATATAAAAAGGGCAAAGCTCAAAAGGAGGCAATTGCAAACAGGAATAAACAAAATAAAGCAAAAATTACAGCCCAATAAACCGATCTCAACCAGATCATCTACTCCCACTTTAAACCTTCACATCCTTTGCATAGACCTTCCCAAAAAAAAAGGTCTTTGGCTCAAGAGAAAATTTGATAGCTGGGTTCAGCGTAGTTGTTGAGCACCCTATTGTTTCTCTCAAGCCAAAGAGCACATGCAACAGTAGTTGGGACAAACCTCCATATCTGCTTCTCTTTTTTTTTTTGAGAAAGCTTTAGCCCTCCACCCACATTATAGACTCCTAAAATCCTTAGGGATTACCCAACATTGACTAAATTCCTTCATAATTGCATAACAAATTTCTAAAGAGAATTGACAATGAATCAATAGATGGGACACATTCTCCTCGATTGTGTAACATAACAAGCATATATTAGGAAGAAAGAAGCATTTTTTTCCAGATTATCCAAAGCTAATAACTTCCCTAACATTTAGTAGGTCCATAAAAAAAAAATGCATTTTGGAGGGAATGGGGTAGAACAAAATGGTCTGATGTTATCCCTATCCAAAAGGATGAAACAGGATTTTACAGAAAACTCCTCATCACCCATTAACTTCCATACTCTTTTATCCTCAACCCCTTCCCCTTCCAACTGAATATTTCCTAACTTACTTAGCAGATTAGTTATTGAAGGGATCTCCCAGACGTTGAGGGCTCTCCTCAAAGATGGAAGTCACAATATGCCCCCCCCCCCCCATACACCTAGATATGCAATTGCCTACCAATAAATTTTCATTTGACACAATGCTATAGATACCAAAGAATTCCCTTTTAAGGGGGAAGTACCCCCACCATTTATCCTCCCAGAATCTAATCACCCTTTCCACTTTATAACTAATCCCTTCTTTGAAAGCCTCAAGGTTACTCATTATGCCTTATTGCCCTTCCATAGCCTTTTCCCATGAGGTAATACAACTTCCTCCCCTTCCCATGTATTGGCTGACCTGTACACATTAAGTACAAGAAAAGGGTATGCAACTGTACCTTGTCTTTGACACCAACTATACGGTTGAACACAATAGCCCGATGACCTCCCTCAACATTGTAGAGACTGTTAAGAGCTGCATACAGGCCAAGGCCACCTAGAACTCCTACCTTAAACAAAGCAGAAGCAGCACCTCCCCTTGGCACCTTGGGAACTTTGGCATTGTTGAAATTCATATTCCCAAAAGCTGCAAAGAGAAAATTTAAATGTCAATACATTGTATGTTACAACGGAAACAGCCTCTCCAGAAATGGTGGTAAGGCTGCGTACATCTTGCCCTCCCCAGACCCCGCGTTAGTGGGAGCCTTGTGCACTGGGTCGCCCTTTAATACATTGTATGTTACAACATTAGAAGTACAAGAAGGCTACATCAGTCTTCAATGTGGTTCCTAATGGGCAATGAACAGAAGAGGCAGCAGCAATTTATTTAAAAGATATAAATGCGAAGAGGTGGGAAAGATTGAAAAATAAAATAGAAGAGAAACTGATTGATAGACGATGAGCAGTCCAGAAGAACCTCTGAAAGAAAGCCATAGAAAGACAAACTTAACTCTATGAGCCAAAGCATTGTCATGTTTCTCTACCACAACATTACCCTCTCACTATATAGGAAAACAGAATAGTTTTCCTTTCTAATTTATTAACAATTAAAGATGTCTCACCACTCTATGTGTGTAAGTGTACTTCTGTTGCAAGAATTGGGAAAATATTCAACACAAACAGGATAAGAAAACACACGAGGAATGCTGAATTAAATAAACAAAGAGAAAACTAAACAAGAGGTACAAAGTTCCAACTTGCATAGGCTCTATCCACCTCTTATGTGACCTAAAAGTAGAGAAAAGTATTTACTTCTCAATGCAGGTGTAAAGGATATCATCCTCTAATTTGCACCTCACTTTTGCTACAACAATAAAATAAGTTAAATCTCCACAGTATGATCCAGGCCAGTTATCCAAAAGTGATCAATCTCCATTATAACAGCAACATTCAGGGTTTCATTTTCCCCATGTTTCTACTCTAAAAAAGACTTCTTAATTAGACGAATTATTCAAGGATACCTTAAATCAACCTTTTTGTCTTGAACCATGATCATACCAAAAAGTTTGCCACCTTCAACCTTTTCATCTTTAAGCATGACTCCCAAAAGGTTGCCATGCCAGCAAGGCAGTGGATGCTTCCATCGAAGGATGACACGATAATCTGCACTCCTCTTAATACAATACCTAGGTACTTAGGCTACACATTCCCTTTACATACAATCTTCTCCAATGTTCCTTGTCTTGCCTAACATATATTCCAAAAACTCCAACACTTCAACCAAATAATTCAATTCCATCGTTCACTGCAACCCACAATCCTCGGCTGACCATTTTACCTCCAGGAACAATTGAACAAAGGGGTAATGACGGCAACTAGAAATCCAAGGCTAATGATTTGCATACAACAGTGAAAGGGCCCACCCAAATAAAGCTTAGTATATGATTTATCTTCTTCTTTTTTTCCACTTAATCCCACACATGAATCAACCAAATGAAGTAGACAAAGGCAACAAAAAAAAAAGCACCTTAATCACAAGAAATCTAGCATGTATGGCAAGGGAGAAATAGTTTAACAATTATCAAGCTATCATTTCTATTCAATCACAGAAATCCAATCAAACTTATTCTTCATCTCCTCAACTTGGAGAATGAGATAGGAATCACTCAAACAACACAATTTATCTTCAGTTCCCCACCCCCACCCACTACCCCAAAGACAAGCATGCATTGGCAATTAAAATGACAAAATTTTATATGCTGCATACTTCATAATCAAAGAGACCATTTCATGAAAATAGAGGATAAACTAACCCTAAAATACGGAAAATAGTGCTAGAAATTTGAAAGCTTTTAGTTTGTTTCAGTAGCTCCATTACCATTTTCTGCATCTACTAAACAAATATAATGCAAAGTTTCAGGAAAACCTAGATCGCTCTTCTTCTTCTTCTTCTTTCTTCTCCTTGACAGAGACGAAAAGAGGGTTTAGCGACTGGAAAGGTTCTGGGGTTTAACCGGACTAACCGGTTCTTCCACTACTTCCGTCTCTTTGTTACTGGCGGTCGCGGGTTACAAATATTTGGAAAAGAAAAAAGGAGAAAAAAATAAAGCCCGCTTGATTCGAATATTTTGTTAGGGGGTCGGTTTAGAATTAGAGCATGTAATGTTGTATAATTCTCAAGAGATTCCAATCCAAGGATTTTAAAACAATGACTGTTTCATGACATTTCCATTCCAAACATCATGTGGGCCCGTTTAATTATTACCTTTTTACTCTTTAAAACAAATTTAAGCTTGACTTTACACGTTTTCAATATATTTTTTTTATTTGAAAAAAAAAAAAGGCCTAAACTCTACTCTCTCTTTTTTATTTTATCAAAAATAAAAGATCCAAGGCTAAAGTGGTGATCATGATCTTAAGATCAAGTTAACATATCTTGTACCCATCGGTCACTTGTTCGTATTTGCACATGTTCATTCGCTAGTATTAAATAAAAAATATTACAAGAGTATTGTTGCAACCTGCCTAGCAAAATCCAATATATACCCCTCTTTACATTTACTGAATTCAATCTAATTACCCGAAAAACCAAGGTTTGCCGTATATTTCACGGTTTAGATCCTCTATAGTTGGTAAACTATGTTAACATGTTGTGATTATCTATGGTGTGACACAAAAAATGAATTTAAACATCCACCCAAATTTGTAATTTTTTTCCAAGTCACACTGTAGACACTCACAATGTGTTATCGTTGTTTAATGACAGTAGAAGATCTTGAGTCGTTTCCCTGTATTGTTGCTTCTACTTCTTCATGGAATTTTTTAAATGAAAATGGAAATAAAATTATATGATTTTTTTACTATATGATTTGTGGTATTTAAATGTGTTTTTATTTAGGCTGCATTTGGTAGCCACATGTAATTTAATCATTTCATTTGAGTTTTCCAAGGCTCTTGAAGCCACAATGGATGGTTTTTAATGAATTCATTCAGATTTGCGCTTGATAACATTAGTCATTTAATGTTATAGAAAAACCTAATATGGTTTCATTTCTAATTGTAGTTAACAAATCAGTATAAATTTGGATGACTTCGTTACAAACCATCACCTTGTATAGTTAACTTGCATGGAAAGTAAACTGTCCATTATGTACCACTTCATATGGCGTCTCCCATAATAACGTCCAAGCAAATGTTCAGTGACCCTCTGTGACCATGTCACAGGCTGACAGATGATGTTATTTATTTTCTATTTTTTAATGTTTAATTTGATGCCTTTTGTGGCACCTACTTTTTTTTATATTATCTAAACACCTATTTTGACACTTTTAAGCCTATACACTCCCATGTGTAGTAAGCTTATGGCGTGGTCACATAGGGTCACAAACAATTTTGGTCACAAAACATTATTTTCCTAATAAAGTTCTTTGGTAATGGTTGGTTGTTATCAAGTGGTGCTACATTGCACTTTATGGCAACATTGGCTACTATAAGCATCTACTAATATTCAATCAGCTTGTGACCATGATTGTTATAGAAAAAGTAAGTAGTTGTTCTATTTGTGTAAACATGTATTTATAACTTGGAAAATGTATGATAAACTATCACTAGTTGTATGATATTTTGCATGTGAAAAGCATCAAACGCAATGATGTGGTTATGGTAAGATCCAAAGTGAAAATTGTAG
Source organism: Platanus orientalis (assembly GCA_025762735.1). Lineage (NCBI taxonomy): Eukaryota > Viridiplantae > Streptophyta > Magnoliopsida > Proteales > Platanaceae > Platanus > Platanus orientalis. The sequence continues at coordinate 7,859 of JAOXJP010087348.1, read as the reverse complement.
CAATTACCACAATTACTAAGTTGGCATAACTGTCAACAGTTTTAAAAGTTTTGATCAATGATAAAGTACCAAAAGTATCAAGTGTAAGAATTAGCATTGTATAATCAACAAGTAACATAGTCTACTCAACAGTTTTCTACTAGGCACACTAGCATCACATGTTATGAATACTTAGGTGATATATAGCATTGAAGCTATCTCATCGAGAGGTTATATGGCATTACATAGTTGATTAAATATGACAAGTTTAAATAATCTAACCAACATATATAACATGGATACTCAAGTGTATCTTATTGCCCATCAATCGTCAAAACTGACCATAACCTTTAGGCCTTGTATGTTACAAGGTAAACCATGGGAAAATGAGGGAAATTATATTTTAACCCCACTTTCATGCCGTCCAATGTTGGTGGATACCAGATGGAAAAACCAATGCATCAATACAATAGAACTATATCTGTTCAATTTGTTAATCCAATGCATCAATACAATAGAATTAGATCTACTTCCAAAATTCATGAGTATAGGTGATGAAACTCTCAAATTCAAGTATAAAATCAATGAAACTAAGATCCTAGAGAAGAAAATCAATATATATTTATAGTAAATCCACCTAGATCATCAAATCTTAGATTGAATCACCACAATTCTATGAACTTAAGAAGGAAGACTGCATATACTATATAACAACTTATAAAATTTCTTATAATAACTTGATCCAATGGAATCTTCCACCAAAACCTCAATTTTTTTAGTGTTTCCTCATTTCTTTGAGTTTTAACCATAAATCCATAATCAAAATCCACGAATCTAATAATATTTTTAAGAAAAAACCAAAAACCAAACATAAACCAAATTAGATCTAAGGTATTTGAGTTTACTTTACTCTTTGGAAAAAAAGTTATATTCTCATTTCCCAATTCTCACTCTTTTCTCTCCCTCAGTATTTTCAAATCCAAATTGGGTAATTTGGATGTTAAATCTCGTCACAAACGAATCCTCACACATAGGGGTGGGTAAAATTGTATTTTTGGGTCCCTAAATTTGTTCTAATTTTGCAAGTATGGGGCATTCTAAATTTTCTCGAGTACTCCAAATTTTCCTGAGAGCTTCAAGTTCGAGTGCTCCAAATAAATTGAACCGCTTCAAAAACTTTGAACACTCTAAATTTTTCAATTTTAATTCTCTTTAGGTTCTTTTGGCTTAAGTCCTTTCCTAAGGTTCTGAACACTCTAATATCAAGTTATGTCTTCTAATTAGGTTCTAAATTACTCACCATCAAGTTTCTTTCATAAATCTTCAAGTGTTCAAAAAACCAGCACCATTCACTCATTGACTTACTTAGAATAAATAAGCATTTATGGGGTGTTACAAGAGATAATATAATTTAAGAAATTCATATATTCCTTTATTGGCACATTGTCTTTATTTGTCCTGAAAAATCAATTAGATAGATATTCCTTCATGTAGGGGTCACATAGGCTTTGTCTTAGACTTTAAACATGTTAATGGGTTGAACACGTAAGTCGAATGGTTTATGAGTTAAAGTTTACAAACCTAAACCTTGGCGTTTATCCCTTCAATTGGGTCTAATTTGTAGATCTGAGACTCATGTGTAACCTTAACAACTTTTGTATAAATTTGTGAGGATGTAAACCTTTATTTGTAATTTATGCAAATTTTAGGTGTGTACACATGATACATAGGATGCATGGCACATAAGCTAACACGATAAGAAACAATTGGCATTTGAGTTGGATGAAAGAGCAAAGCACATAAAATGTGTTGTATGCAAGCCAACACAACAAGGAAGAATTAGCATTTGGGTTACACAAAGGTGCGTAGCACTTTGAAAAGCACTTGCAAGTTGCATCAGCCAAAGATTGGAAAATTGGGGGTGCACGATTTAGAAAAATCTGCAATAGTCCTTAACAAAAGCATATGAGGTACATGACAGCTAGGGAGAGATGTATGGAATAATTATTGATTAAAAGCAAAGGAGTCATAGGGTTCCCAAAGAAAAGATATCCCCAACAATTATGAATAAAAGTATATGAGGTGCAGGGCACCAACGAGGTATCTGCAATAGTCAAATATAAAGTACATGACACATGGAGTCCCCATGGAGGTACCTACAACAAGTATAGATATGGGTACCAAGAATCATAAGCTAACGCCCGTGTGTCAGGGTGACTGCAGCATCTATCTCCGCTATGGAAGATTGAGGGATGAATCCCTATACTTGCAATGCACAGTTGAGTTGTTTGCTTTGGTTCTCCCCCCTTCCCTACGGCTCAGTCCAGGTCTTGCCTTGTGCGGCTGTCAATGTGTTGTAGGCCCAAGTGGCCAGACCAAAAAAATAAAAGAATCATAGAAGGACCAAGTCTTCCCTTGTGGTTTTTTAGTGTTTAAACATTAGCCCCCTACATGTTGGAGATTTATGCTTGCATGAAGATTCAACACATAACCATGAGGTCCAATCAATGTATTATTAAAGGATTATAACCTAAGTTTGTCATTGTACCTTTTCAATTGGAGAAATTTTTCATAACCCTTTCTTTGTTGTAAGAGAACTACTGAATTCATTATGTAGGTCGATTTTAAGAAATTTAGGCACAAGGCTGGAGTAGATCAGAGGGTTGTATTGGATGACTAGTATGCACAAAGAGACAACATTAAACAATGCATCACCTTGTACAGTTAATAACTTGCTTGGGAAGTATAGTGTCAATAATGTACCACTTCATACAACGTCTCCCATATTAAAGTCCAAACAAATGTTCTGTGACCCTCTATGACCACACCACAGACTGACAGGTGATGCAATTTTATTTTGTTTTTATAATTTGGTGCCTTTTTGGGGCACCTACTTTTTTATTTGAACACCCATTTTTGACACTTTTAACCCCTATACACCCCCATGTGTAGTAAGCCTACGGCATGGTCACAGATAATTTTGGTCACAAAACATTATTTTCCTAATAAAGTTCATTTGTTTGTTGTTTAAGTGGTGCTACATTGCACTATACGACAGAGTCCCAATTTCATGCGCACAAAAGATGTGTGCATGGACCAGGGTGCGGACACATCAACGCACACTTAAATCACTTTTCGGCGCTGATGTGTCCGTACCGTGGTCCATGCGCATGGCATGCACACATCTATTGTGCCTACGCAATTTGGAGGGTATACAACAACATTGGCTATTATATAGATCTGTTAATATTCGATCAATGTGTAACCATGATTGTTTTAGAAAAAGTAAGTAGTTATTCTGTTTGTGTAAACATGTATTTATAAGTTGGAAAATGTATGATAGACAGTCACTAGCTGTATGATATTCTACATGTGAAAAGCATCAAATGCAATGTTGTGGTTATGGTAAGATCCAAAGTGAGGGTTTTGACCCCCCTTAGTTTAATATATTGCAGTTTTATTACCTAAAAAAAAAAAAAGAAAGAAGGAAGATCCAAAGTGAAAATTGTAGCAATTACCACAATTACTAAGTTGGCATGACTGTCAATAGTTTTAAAAGTTTTGATCAATGATTAAGTACCAAAAGTATCAAGTGTAAGAATTAGCATAGTATAATCAACAAGTAACATAGTCTAGTCAACAGTTTTCTACTAGGAACACTAGCATCACATATATTACTCAATTTAGTTATCCAGCATCATATATTATGAATACTTAGGTGATATATAGCATTGAAGCTATCTCATCGAGAGGTTATATGGCATTCCATCGTTGATTAAGTATGACGAGTTTAAATAATCTAACCAATAGATATCATGGGGTATTCAAGTCTATCTTACTGCCCATCAGTCAAAACTGACCATGGACTTTAGGGTGTTAAATGTTGATTGAAATGTGCCCATAGCATCAATATGTGTTCATATGATTGCTTATATCATAGTTTTTGCAACATGTATTTATGAGCACAATGTTTCATTGATATACAGTCGTTCATATTTAACAAATGCAAGGGATTGGAATTGGAGTTCTAAGAAGGTATAAGATTAGGGTGTGTCATCTTTATTGATGTTGGTCAATCATCTTTGGCTTATAGAATCAAACAAATACTTGTGGGTCAATGACTTCTACAAATGGCATGAAACAAATTTCTTAAAAGACATAATCTATAGTTGTTTATGACCAAGCATAATCAATGGTAGTGATGTGCCAACATCACTAATAAATATAGAAACTGTGTATTCAAATTTTGTGTAAACATGGGTACTACAATAGCCATATAGAAAGAAAAAAAACCATCTTTACAAACATTATATGTACATTATTAAATTATATATTGTATTCAAATTCCATTCATTGAATACCATAGATACATTGAGTTCATCTAAATTACCCAAGTTGCTATTCCAAGAAATTGCTTATATGGTGTAATAGAAATTATGAAGTTCAAAGCATCATGTGTTACTAATCTAGGTATTAGGTATTCTAAACATAGTGACTAGTATTTCTCTAGCTTATGGTATCATTCCTCATATTAAGCATGTTGCAAATGAGCCAAAAAAGGGATTAAGCCAAATAGCTAGGTACAATGCAGTCAACATCATAAAATGAAAAAAATAAAATAAAGGAAAAGAAATTGGTTACCTTGAACTTTTTTTTATATCAAAAAAACAAATAAAAAGAAAGAAAAGAAAAGAAATAGATCTCTTTCCTATCTGGTTTACATCATTGATGATTCAATTGGAAAAGAAACATGGATCTCTTTCTCTATTAATGATGATCAATTTATCATGTATTGATAAAAATGATTCAATGGAAGTAGTGTATAAATATATATATGGTGATAAAAATGCCTCTGTAGTGTATATGGTGAACTATAAACAGACATGTCCTGTTTATGGGGATAAACTGGTCCAAAAAAGTGTTTAGTTGAAAAAGTAGGTGGTTAATAAAAGACTTCAAATTCAAAAAAAAACATCATGTGTCAATCAATGGTACGCCTTTAGAGGTCCATCTCAAAATAGACAATCATTCTTTTATATATATATATATGTATATATATATAAAAGGTGATGTGTTATTGAATTTGGTGCCTCTTTTTGGGCACCTATTTTTTGACACCCCACATGTTAGCTTACAGTGTGATAACGTAGTATTCACAACAATTCTGGTCACAAAGGATTTGTTTCCCTTGATAAATACACAAGGATTAAACGAGCTCTCGATTCTCCAGCCATAATAAGATTATTCAAACCCTTTTCTAGCTGCTCGGGATTTGGTACAACTCCTTAATATACGAATAATGTCTGCCCAGCATCAGGGCCGGCAGGCTTGCCAACCTCATTTGTTCAAGAGTGGATTTTATCTGCTCCTCTTAACAAACGCTCTTCTCTACCCTATGTCAAGGGGAGGGCACATCAGCGCCAACAAAAGATTTTCACTTTTTTGGGGGGTGCATTTCCCTTGTTGGCGCTAATGTGCCCGCCCCTTGACATGGGGCAGAGGCAGAGGCAGAGAGGAGCGTTTGCTAAGCGGAGCAGATTCAATCCACTCTCCATTTGTTCATTAAGGGTGACACCAAATCCAAGGTACTTTCAAGCGTGTACATACTCGTTAGCTGGGAAAATTGGTTTGAGAGTCAGAATCAACAGATTTGATTCAATTGCCCTACCTTCTACATGGCCAATGAAATCATGTCAAATGATCTTGAAAAGCACCCATTTGATTGGATGACATCAGAGCAAGGTGCCGGCCAAGATAGCAAATCAAAGTATTCTAATCATCTCCAACTTGAATGTAGAGATATACAAAAGGTACTATGGTAAACACATAGGTATTTATCTATTGTATATTTACTAATACACCCTCTATTCACCCTGCATATTTACCGTGACTCCCTTTGACAGCCAACATCAATATATCTCTATTTGGACTGGAGACTCTTGAAACCCCACCCGAAAAAAGATGACGACCAAAGATAGGTAGATGGGCCCCACAATTATCTAACTTGTGATCTTTTCTCTTTCAAACTGAATTTGACCCAAAAGAAAGAAATTCATTCAATTGGACGGTCTTCAGAGATTATCATTTTACGTTTCACACTAAGTCGTTAATTATATCTTGGCCCTGTGCCTCTATAGATCTGCCTTTTCAAGGGAGTGGTTGAGAGGTTGGGGTTTCAAGTCTCATGGGCAGCAATTTCCCAATAAATTTGCGTTGACGATCTCCCCCTCGACAGTGGCAGTGCGGGACCACTTTTGCATGCAGTACGCTCAAGTGCTTGGAATTGTAAAGAGTTATTGATATTTCCACAAATCAATGGAAATCATTGCTGGAGAGATGGATGGAAAGTTGGTATCATTTTCCATGAGTTCAAAACTCACAAACAGCATTCTACAGGTGATTGCATTGACGTCTTCCACTTCCATCGTAGAGGACAACCTATGATGACTGCTGTGTGGGCCTGAATGGGCCGTATCATAAATAAAGAAACAAAAACCAAACCGACATAAAGTGAACGGTGATGGCAACATTGCACCTAACATCTTCACTCATTGATATCTCTAAAGTTAAATTAATGGTCAAAAGAGATAGTGATTTTGATTACGGTATGTTTATTTGCATGGATTCAGCTGTGGAAGCCCCTAGCTATATAGTTATATGCATTTTTGGCACATTGATTTTGATTGGTTCCATGGTTTGATATTTTTACCCTTATAATGACATAATTACGAGCTTCGCTACATTTTTTTTTTTCATATATTTTTACCCTTCTATATATTTGTTTTCTATAACGTTTCACCCATAGTTTTTTTTTTTACTTTTGGTAAATAGTTGAGGCTTACTCATTTTTTTAAAAGAATGCAGTTGGTTACAAGATTCAATAGTAACAACACGGGTTAACACACCCAAAACATGTGAAGAATTCCACCTTCAAGAAATGTGGTCCAGTGCCATGATAGCTATCGTATGACGGGTAACTTTGTTGCTGGTTTGAGCCACAAATGAAATACTAATATTTTTGGAAGGCTTTAATAAGTTCCTGAGTCATGAATAATTCGTGATACTCAATAAATGATGCTTTCCAAGCTTAGTCAATAGTCATACTATAGTAAAATAATCTCCTTCAATAATTATCTTTTGAGAAGCGTATTCCTACATAACTTGAAGCCTAATGAAGAAGCTCCATTCAATAACTTCTTCTAGAACACATCCTTGAAAAATTGCAAATGTGCCACTAATGAAAGAACCAATATGATCATGAATGACTACTGTAACCACTCCTAAATAGTTTGTAAATCCATCAACATTGATTTTGAGACAACCTTTAGGAAGGAGAGACCATCACTCAAGAGAAGAGCCGTTGGAAATATTGTCTAAATTTATGGATTGAAGTGTTTCAATATTCCTCATTAACTCTAAATTTTGATACTCATTTATCATTATCATGGCATCTGCAAGAACTATTTGGTTAATTATATTTGCATTAAATAAAATGAAAAGAAATGTTAAAACAAAAATTACTCTCTTATGTTCCAACCAACCCGTCCTCTTTAACTCATTAACCAACAAATTGGGCATGCCGTTCGTTTAGGCTAGGGCGGTCAATGAACAGAACTAGCTTGGCTCGGCTCGTCATGAATTGAGCCTGGGTCTTGTTTTAAATTTACAGAGCCAAGTATATATATGTTCAAACAAATTGGACTAATAGGTCATTAGGCTATTGGTTTTATTTTTTCTTTTTCCAGGTGAGCCGAGCCTGAGTTTTGTTTTCATGTGGTGAGCGAGCTCAGCTTGGCAAAGCTTAGTTCATTGACACCCCCAATTTAGGCACTGTTTGGATAGTGACAGATTGTGTTTGTGTTAGTAAAGTGTGTTAAGCA
>JAOXJP010087337.1:0-14795 GCA_025762735.1 Platanus orientalis | reverse complement strand
GTAGACTATCTACTATCATTTTCATGACTTGAACCCTTAAAAGGTCATCATGAATAATATGTAGCATTTTCAGGTAGATTATGTATTATCATTTTCATGATTTGAACCCTTAAAAGGTCGTCATGATTAATACATAACACTCTCAACCTCAAATTCGTTAAATTCAATCTTTTGGTAATTCATCCCTTACCCTCAGTCATCATCTTATTTCTTGCTAATCATTTGACCTAGGCAAAGGTCATTAATTCATATCTTCTTGGCTCAATCATGGGTCTTGAATTGTTGGACCTGGAAAAGGGTCATTAAATAAATCTTCCGCCTTAGAGAAGGTCATCAAGTTATATTCTCTCAGGTCAATCACTTGTTGTGAACTGTTGGACCCGAAAAAGGGTCATTAAATAAATCTTCTGCCTTAGACAAGGTTGTCAATCCATATCCTTTCGGCTCAACCATGAGTCGTGAATTGTTTGACTCAAAAGAGGGTCATCAAATAAACCTCTCTGCTTTGAAAAATTCATTACACAATCTTCTAACAATCTCAGCAAATCAATTGACTCTAACAAAGGACATTAAAGATTTTTGGCTTAGACGAAGTCACCATGTAATCTTCTAATCACCACCATTAAGGTTTTCACGTGAAACAGCAAAGCACAATCAAAAGTAAGTTCATTAAAAGGGAGGCAAGTGACATTTAGCCAACAACTAACATCACTAACAACTCCTTGTTTTCATCCAACATTTTCTGTATAAGTTATTTGCATTCATGACATAAAAAATTAGTTCTAACTGAACATAAGATATACTCAACAAAACAACTATATGTTTGACAATTTTCATACAATGTGTGGTATTCTACTAACTTTCTCTGATTCTTAGGCTTTAAATTGTTTGTATGATTTATAGCTTTTGAATGATCAGATTTATGCAATGTTTTCAAGCAGTTGTGCTTGATGTCGATGACTTACATGTCTCCCGATGCAGTGTATATGCTAACAGTAATACCCAAGAAGCTAGAAAAAATGTCAATTGCTTACATATAACTTATGGATAACCCGTGTTTCTAAAACAAAGAAGGTCCCTCCCTCGGTGGGTACCCACTTTTGAAAATATGAATGAAGGAATTTACAAAACATTGAAAGAGTTTACTTTCTACCTGAGAAGGCATTTCAAAAGCAAATTCATTTTAAAACCTTAACCCAAAGTCAAGGACAAATTTAGTCCAACACTGTTTTCAAGTCAAAACTGTTCTATATTTCAAAAACTATCCACCCAATATCCATGAGTTACATGCAAGAAAGAAACATGCTCTCTCCCAAGTCAAAATTAGGGCACTTCCTTCTTTGCTATATGTGGCAAAGCCACATATACCAAAGACAGGAATCTGTCAACACCCAAATTTTGATTCAGGTCAGTTGATAAAGTAAGTACAGCATAACATTTAGGCATCAAGACTTTAAGCACCCTTGGCTTAGGAAGAGCAAACCTGGATTCTAGGAGGGTAGGCATTCCTCGAGAAGTCTTTTTGGATATTTCAGTTGTAAATGAACTAGTCAAACTACCTCATTACAATCCAAATGCACCATTCTAGGTTAAACCCTAACTCTCACAAAGACATCAACACGACTTTGAGGGTCTACATTTTAAGAACTCCACACATGTCATCTACAATTTTTTCCGCCTCTGTAAGTCTTCCCTTAGCGAAACATCATAAGTGGAAAAATTACTATTTTACCCTTTCGCCTTCAAAAGCCTAGAACTCAATATCTACCACTTAGATCACTAAATTTCTCTAGCCTATATAAGTCTTCTTGTCATGAAAAATCACAAGAGAAGAATCCTCATTTTTACATTTTTTGACCGCAGGTGAAAAATTATCATTTATCCTTTTCACCTCTAACAATTTACCCCTGGACCCTCAAAGGATCCTTGAAGCTTCTCCCGTTACCTGAATGGTGTGATTTCAAATCCTATACATCCTTGCTTCTCCTAATTCTAAGAAACTCATCACAGAATAGATATTGTTCGAGATTGGCAATAGCCAATTTCTCAACTTATGATGACCCTGAACAAGAAATGACCCTTAAATCTTAAAGATTCATCCAATCTCCAAATCCAGAAAGGTCAATCACCGTATCTCGGTCTTGGCCTTAGCTTCAAATATTTAGGTCTAAGAAAAGAACATCAAAATCTCAAACCCTTGTGAAATCTCAAATCTTACCTAAAGGGTTAAAAAGTTGTTTAGCCGCATTTCACTCATATGGAGCCAACAGGTTATTCGAACCTCTAAATCGAGATCAGTCAATGTCCATCTCTCCGGAATCGCAAGGCCTTTAAAAAACCATCTAAGGGACTCAAGCTTCCGCAAAATTTATCTACTCTGATTCCCTCAAATACTTCAAAAAGAGCAACAAATTAGGACAAAAAATCAGGTGCTTAACCAACTCCAAGGAGTTCACCTAAACTAAGAAACTCAATCTATTAATGGTTATCCCACAATAATTCCAGGACCTCTAGAGTATCAAAGTTTCACTGGATTATAGAAACCTTGTATTCTGAACCATCATTTTTGCTTAAGCCAAAACAAAGCATTTTCTGTCTGTATTTGGCACGTGGAATGCCCTAAGAGATTCTCCCAAACTTAGAATGTAGCAAGGTTAGGCCTATTTTCTTAGATTCACCCCTACCTTTAAAAGATCATTTCACAAACTCAAGTATCAGAGAATGTCTGACAACTTAATTCCATCAGTCTATAGGAAACTACAGAAACTCTATCTCTCCAAATGACCCAGCTTCAAAAATCCCTTAGTCTGCCCATGAATCTAGTGGTCAGTTTATCACTTCCCATAGCTCTAGGACTCCTCAAGCTTCAAATCCCCTAAACATGGCTTATGACAGAGACCTACAGAAAACATGGGAGCTTCTTTAGTCAAAACCTCTCCAATTGCTTAAAAAAGGGTTTTTAACCCAGTTTTCTGCTCGGGCACCATAATTCAGCATAGTCAGAGGCTATAGCCCACCTGGATTAAGGGTCATCTTTCTTCTGAGGATTTTTAGGATTAATTTTATCATTTTTCCCTTTCAAAATCCATTTGAGAGCTTTTTAGGTTAAAAAACCTTGATTTCATCCCCTTGCTCTTATCATAATTTGGTTTTGACTGGTCAATTGTGACCAGAATATCTGACTTCAAAACCAAACACTGAGTTTTCCATGATCCGAGCTTGAGAACTCACAAAAGTGGATGCCACAGTAAGGGTTTGAAAATATCAGAAGCATTTAATGCACATTAATGAGCAAAGACTTTTCAATTTTAGCTCATTAATGTCATTTAATGCATTCACACCTTAGGACTAAAATTGCCAACCCTTGGATAGGAATCTCCCCAAGTGCACCCTCACCCCTCACCTTTAGATTAAATCCTTGAATTTCAAATCCCTAGTGCACCCCTCATGTCCCCCCAAAGAGCATCTTTATGCTCTCCCTTGATATTTGCAATCAACCACCAACTATCAAAAGGCATCCAAATTCACCCCTTTGTCCATCTCACCAATCCATGCCAACTAGCACACCCTCATCCTCACCCTTCATCCAAAAGATCTGAACCCATCTCAGTCCCTCCCTTGTCCATGTCACTTGCACAAATCCCTCTAATCTTAGCCATCCATCCTAAAATAATCCTATCCCTACACCTCCATTTCGCTAACCTAATCCAAACCCTTCATCTAGATATTACTAGATTCAATCCCCACCCTCCACCACATGGAATTGAGGCTATAAATAGCCCCAATTTTGTGTACACAGGGGTTGGCAACCAAAGAACCCTAAAAAAAAGGAGAAGGAGAAGAAGGAAGGAAGAAAAGCTTGGTTCTCTAAACCTTAAGCCCTTATTGGCTTAAGGTAAGCCTAAACCCATGTTACCCTAGCTCCTTTACATCCATGTGATTTATTTATATATTGGTATGATGTTCAAAATTTTATGTGTAAGATGCTTCAATTTGGGTTACATAGTAGAGTCTTAACAGCCTCTACTTGCTTTGGTTTTTGACCCATGCTTAGTGTAGAATTTCTTGTGATTTTTGTACAGATCAGTTGAGGATCAAATTTTAGTATGTTATGATATACATATATTCCTAGTACTAAATTTAATTTTAATCTGTGGAAGGCCTTGAGATGGCCCCCTAAATAGACCCAAAAATCTGGAACCTATGTGACCTAGTTCAACCCAGTTATTGTTGATATTTTGTAGAATTTTTTAGACCTGATCTCTAAATAATTTTTGGATATGTTATTCCCCTGGTATATGCCTACATATGATAAAAATTTTAGAATTTTTCAATGCTCCTAAGGGGTCCAAATGGCCAAAGTGAGGTTGTTGGGTTTTGGTCTAGGCCTAACGCCTGAATTTTAAGGGAATTAAAATTCAGGCATTGTAAAATCAGGCGTTGGAAAATTAGGAATTAGAATAAACATAAGGTTATTATATATGGTTGGAAAGATCTCTCTCTCATCTTTCTATGTTGACCGACCACGCTCAATTTAGAATTTTATGGAGAGTGATATGCCCTTCGGGGTAAGGACTGTCCACCTAACGCCTGTGTTAAAATTTAGGCGTTGACGGAAAATTCAGGCGTCAGTTCTTAATCAAGCATTAGAAAAAACATAGGCTTACTATATATGTTTAGAAAGATCTCTTTCTCTCTCAGCTTTTCAAATTGACTGGTCACATTCAATTTGGATCTCTGTGGAGAGAGATATATTCTTCGGAGTACAAACTATCCAGCCCTAATGCCTGAATTTTAATCTATTAAAATTCAGGCGTTAGCAACAAATATAGGCATTGGAGAAATTCAGGTGTTGGGATCTAGGACCCGCCCAAATAAACCCTAACCTTCTCTAAACCTATACACAAGAAAATGATACCTTAGAATTCGTCAATGTGCTTAGGCACCTTTGTTGGCCCTATTTTCCACCTAATGCCTGAATTTTATTCAAGTGGTGAGGAATTTCAGGCATTAAGCTTTTGTTAAAATTCACTTTTTTAAAATATTTGATATTCTATTTTAGGCCTAGGGTAAAGGACATAGACCACAGAAGGGACCCACATAAGGGGCTCATAACCCTAGATTAGTTGCTAGCTTCTAGGAACTAACGCTTGAATTAAAATTTAGGTATTAAGAAATTCAGGTGTTAAGCTTGTGTGAGATGACTAATTTCCCCTCTTCTTTTTGGGACAAAATATTTGTGTCTGCAAAGGTCCCAACCTCTAAGATTAAACAACCTGTCCCTAGGGGGAGTCGTTCATCCCCTGTAAGGGTCCCATAACATTGAGACCCACAGAGACAAGTCAAAGACTTAAGGCTAGTTGTTGGTCACCCCAACAACTAACAATTGAATTTCAGCCTGAATTAAATTTAGGCGTTAAAAAGAAATTAAGGCGTTAAGCCTATGAAAGACAAATGAAACTCACATTTTTTTCTCAACTTAATTTCATTCCTCAATCATGTTATCTTCAGACCATTTCATTCCATAGACAATCTAGGGATCCTTTCATTGTAAATGTCTCTTTTAGCTTCCCAACAATCATAGTAAGGTTAACTATACGCTTGTGAATTTCAAGTGTATCCGATACCCAAACTTTACCTAAGAAACAATGTTTGTGTCATGGCTACTATGTCAGTGTGATCAGGTCAAGTCACCTAACCCTATCACTACCTTTTAACCTGTCTCAACCTTTTATAGTCTCCACCTTATCTTAGGGTCATGTCGCAGTTAGTTCACGACCCAAAGACCCTAGGACTTGGCCATAGCCCAATTAGGTTCTTAAAACCATGCACATTGGTACAACATAATCTCGACCCCCATTTCGCTAACATTTTGTAGCAACGTGGAGTACTCTATAAGTATAGAAATAACCTAAAATGTATCTACCCTGAATCACTCTCACAGTTAGACGTACTTGACTACTGAGACTTGCACACATAACAAACCACTAGAACTATATGCAATTTGATCATAACAAAACTCTAAGAACACACTAAACCACATAAGATCAGGTATGTAGGTAGCTTGAGACTATATCTCAAGTACAATTGTAGTGATCACACCATGGGGTGGTCTAAACCAATAACTTTACATTTAACAAGCATGGACTTTAATAATTCAAAACATATATGAATGAGAGAAGCCGCCCTAAAAAGGTAGGTATTTGGGGTTCCTAACACCTTCTCGAAATATAACTAAACAATTTACCCTTAATTTCAAGGACTCAAACCAGTTTTAGGAGTTAAACCCCTAAAACTTCGGGTCTAGATTTCTCACATCTCCTGAAGAGGAGAACCGATGTCCAACTCCATCGATTAACCCTGAGTTGGTGGTGACTCGCAAAAAGCCTAACCCAAGGGTTAGCAACTCGCGTAAGCGCACCCAATGATCGAACCAAAGTATGGCCTATAAACCATAAACAGGCAAGAGAATCTGAACCCCCCCAGACCCCGATGTCCACAGATGCTAAATGAGAGGTAATTAGAAAGTGTGTAGAATTATCTAAGGTGTTTTGTAAAAGGAAAGTTAAATGAATGATTTGTATTTATCTTGAGAAATATGTGGGTATAGAATTTGAAGAGTGTTATAAATTTACAATAGTTAAATGTGAAAGAATGAATGGTTTGTACTTATATAAATAAAAGACATTTTAGAGGTAGGTAGAATATGGAAAGCTTAAAAAGTGTTCTAAAGTTGAATATAAATGAATGAATAGCTTGTATTTATCCTAATGAGATGATAAAGGTTTTAATAATGTGAGAGATATGATTTATGTCTTTACTTATTCTTCTAATGTATAGAATGGTTTTATTAGAATTAATGGGGGTTGTTAGTTTAATGAAGTGGTTAGTTTAATTATGAATGAATAAATGGTTTATACTTATATGGGAAATGTTTAAGAAATGATTTTATGCCATTTTTGTTAATTATTATTTTTTAGTTAGGTATACAATGGTTTGATTAATGGGAAGGAATTAGCTTGACTTTGGAAAACATGAGTAATTAAGTAGTTTAAATGAGATATGGAACAAGTCTAAAATAGACAAAATATGTAATATTTAAAGAGAGTTTTTAGTGATTTGAGAGACATGATTTTATGTGTATGATACTTTGGTTAAGATTAATGGAGAGTGATTAAATTAACTTTGAGATACATGAATGAGTATAAAAAGAGAATAGATATGATATGAGAAACATACAATATTTAACTGAATATATATGTGTACGTAGAAAACTGAATATGAATCCTTGACTTTGTTAGTGAAAGTATGACATGACTGACCAGACATTCAATCATGACGTTATGTTTAGTTGTCAAGTATCCAATGGCTAGTTGCATCAGTGGGGGCTCAACTAACTATTAGAACTGAGAAATAGTTAATTTAAATTCAAGCATACAAACACATAGTAAAAGAGTTCGACCATCAAGTCCTAAGACTAGACGTCTAAGCTATTAAGTGTAACTTAAGCAACTATAACATGAAAATGACTACATAATGCATGTTTCTTTGTGATTCTAAAATCCAAGCGTGCCAGTCTAAACACTCCCCGAAAAAGATCGGATCATGTGATGATGACTGATTTGGGTGACTTGGTCTAACCGCACTAACATAGCAGCCACTACTCAGACGTTGTGTCCATCTTATGTGTGATCCAATGTTGGTCCATTTATGGGTAATGACATAGATAATGGCTCATGCGAGTGATGTATTGGTGCAATGTCGTGTCCTATGGACTCATTGTGTACAAAAAAGTAAATCAAACATGTATTCATACAAGTTGTTCAAGGGGAATTTAATCATACTAACTAGTTCAAGTTATCCTAGTTCTAATGTGAGAATGTTTTCTAAATTAGGATAATTTTTGAACTTTCGGTATTAGTGTTAGTGGGCCCGCGAAGGTGCCCCCAATGTGAAATTAGGATAACTTTTGAACTTGACATGTTCGAGGCCCAAGTTGGATTTTACACTTCTAACTTGGTTCAATGGGTTCCTAAACCATTCTATGGTTTGTTTAAACATGTGAAAGGAATATTTTACCCTTAAAGTATAATATAGGGTGTTACATCCTCCCCCCTTATAAAAATTTAGTCACTGACTTTAAGATGCGTACCTTGGTGATGAAACAAATGCGGGTACTTGATCCCCATCTCATTTCCTCATTCCCATGTGGCCTCCTCTTCAAAATGATTGTACCACAAGACTTTCACATAACAAACAACCTTGTTCTATAGCACTTGCTCCTTCCGGTCAAGAAGCATCATTGGTTGCTCTACTTATAAAAGGTCCTCACAAACTTGAAGTAGCTCATACTTAAGGATGTGAGAATGATCATACAAGTACTTTCACAACATGGACACATGAAAAATGTGGTACACATGCAATAAATCTAAGGGTAAAGCCAACTCATAAGAGAGGTCACCAACTTGCCTCAAGATCTCGAAAGGTCCAATGAATCTCAGGTAAAGCTTATTTTTCTTCCCGAATCTAATCACACATTTTGTTAGCTACACTTTAAGAAATGCATGTTCACCTTCCTCAAACTCAAGGTCACATATTTTCTTGTCTGCATAGCTTTTCAATCTGCTCTATGCTATCAACACCCTCCCACGAATAAGTTGAATATCTTTAGTAGTCACTTGGACAAGCTCATGTCCAAGAATCCTCCTCACCAACCTCATCCAAACATATTGGGGATCGACATCAACTATCATATAAGGCCTCGTAAGGAGACATCTGGATGCTAACTTGGTAGATGTTGTTATAGGCAAACTCAATCAAAGGTAGGTGAGCATCCCAACTACCTTTCAGATCAATGACACAAGCCCTCACCATATCTTCAAAAGTCTAAATAGTTCTCTCAAATTGTCCGTTAGTCTGAGGGTGGAAAGCTGGGCTAAAACATAGCTTGGTTCCCATGGTATTTTGCAACCCTCTATAAAATCTAAAAGCAAATATTGGATCTCTATTAGATACAATGCTAGCTAGAACACCGTGTATAAGCATAATCTCATGCACATAAAGTTGTACCAACTTATCTAAAGAATAACTCAAATTAGCAAGAAATTGGTAGACTTTGTCAATCTATCCACGATCACCTAAATAACATCAAATCCTTTCCTTGTCTTGGGTAAACCCATGACGAAGTTCATGGAAATGTGTTTCCACTTCCATTTCAGAATCTTTAATGGTTATAGGAGTCCATCTGGTCTTTGGTGTTCAACCTTGACTTGTTGACTTGTTAAGCACCTGGCCATAAACTCTACAACTTCTATCTTCATCCCACTCCACTAATAGTAACCCTTCAAGTCATGATACATCTTCGTGTTACCAGGGTGTACTGCATAGGTAGAATGGTGAGATTCTTTCAAAATCTTCCTTTTCAAGTCAAGATCTATGGGCATCGGGTAAAAAGTAGGGGGAGGCTCACACCTTTCCTGGGTCCCCTTTCCATCTTCAGCACCCACTTTACTGGCTATGGAAACTCTGGTGTCTAATTGGTGTTTAATTAAAAGAAATGATGATTCATTATAAGGATGTCAAGGTTTGATCACATGGCTGGCTAAAAGCTAGGCTTTTTGGGAGTTGTCACCAACTTAGGTTTTCCAATGGAGTTGGACATCTGCTTCATTTCTTGGGAGGAAGGAAGTCTAAACCTTAAGTCTAGAGGGTTAAGTCCTAATACTGGTCTGGTTCTCTAAAAAGTAGGGTAAGCTATTTTATTGCAGTTGGGGAAGGTGTTAGACACCCCAACTACCCACCATTTTAGGGTGGCTTCTTGTAATACGTATGCTATGAAGTGCTATAGGGTTTTATGCCTGTTAACTATTAAGTTATTGGTCTGGACCACCCCCATGGTGTGATCATTGTAGTTTCCCCTGAGACATAATCTCAAGTTGCCTACATATCTGATCTTGTGTGGTTTGGGTGTTCTTAAGGTTTTGTCGAGATCAAACTGCATATAGTTCTAGGGGTTTATTGTGTGTGGAAATCTTGGTAGTCAAGTGTGTCTGACTGTGAGAGTGATTTAGGGGATATTCATTTTATGTTGTTTGTATACTTACAGAGTACTCCACGCTACTACAAAATGTAGACAAGTTAGTGAAATGCGACACACATTTATTTCCTGATAAGCCGGTGTCACGCTAGGTCAGTGCTAATAGGTCAGTTTATTGAGTGATGACCCTTAGAATTATCAGATAAATGTGGTTGTACTCTTTCCCGAGAAGCTGTGGAAGGGTTTTTCTCACAAGTAACCTGTGTACTACTTAAGCTTGATAGTGGTTTAGACTATGGCTAGAAGTTAGCCTTTCATAGACTTGATAGATCGAAGTGTGGCATTACTTAGTCAAACTTATCAATTTGGAACCATTTCAGTCAATTTTGGTCCTTTTCGATCAATACTAGTCAAATATGGTCAAACTTAGTCAAATTGGTTAAATCTGGTCATCCCTAGTCAAATTGGTCAACTCTAGTTAACCTGGTCAAATCTAGTCAACTTAGTCAAATTGGGTCCATTGGTTTATTTTTATCAACCCTAGCCAAAGTGGATCAAATCTGGTCAACCTTGGTCAAACCGAGTCCATTGGGTTATTTTCGGTCAACCCTAGCAAATCGAGTCAAATCTGGTCAACTTGGGTCAACCTTGGTTAAATCTGGTTAACTTTTGTTAACTCTAGTCAAATCGGGTCAACATGGTCAACTCTAGTTAAATCTGGTCAACCCTGGTCAAAACTGGTCCATTGGGTTATTTTTTGTTAACCCTTACAAATCGGGTCAAATTTGCTTAACCCTGGTCAAACCAGATCAAATTTGGTCAAAACTGGTTAACCTAATTAAAACTAGTCAAATCTGGTAAACATTATTCAAATTGGGTCACTTATGGTCAACTTGGTCAAATCTAGTCAAAACTGGTCCACCCTGGTCAAACCGGGGCATACTTGGTCATCCATAGTCAAATCTAGTTAAATATGGTTAAACTAGTCCATTAGGTTATTTTCTGGTTAACCCTAGTCAAACTGGGTCAAACCTAGTCAACTCTGGTAAAATCTAGGCAAACTAGGTCTTAACCATTATTATAAGTCATTTAAAATTTTTCCAAATTTTTTAGATTTTTGTTTTTTTGAAATTTTCAAAGTTGGGACACGAGGGGACACCATTCTAGGGATATAGGGTGTTGGTGTACCCGGGGACATATGCTGGGGATATAGGGTGTTGGTGTACTCGGGGACACAAGGGGACATAAGCCTTATAGGATACAATGGGACATGTTGGCTGGGACATAAGTGTTTTTACAGTCGGGGACACGGGGTGACACAAATTTTGGCCACACGGAGACACTAGGTGCATGTAGTTTGTGTGGGCGCATGGCATGGGCACCATGGGGCTTATGGGCAGGCCATGTTCAGGCTGTGAGCAGGCCATGTGCAGGCTATGTACAGGCCATATGTAGGTCATGTACAGGCCATGTGGGTCAAAGTGTCTAGTAGGTGTTTAATGTGGATTTGGAATCACAAATGGACTCGAAATCGTACCAAATTTCATGAGCATCATTTTAGATAATGATTGATTTCTCCAAAAAAATTGGGATTGTTTAGAGTCCTCTAGACTCATTTTTCAAAGTCGCACACCAAGTGTTTGATAAAATGCCTCAAAATGGTTTCCAAGTCCAAATGGAGTTGAAATTTCATGAAATTTTATATGTGATCTTTATTGGTATTAAAGAGTATAAATATGTAAAAATAATTATCAAATAATTATTTTGGAGCAAAAAATTAAATACCCTATTAAAAATACAACATTATGTTTCCTACTCAAACCAGGAGTTGAAAACCAATCTTAATGGTCTCCCAACTTTTTCAAATTCTTATCTAAGACAATTATGGGCTTAAACATTATCCCTAACATTCCTAAAATCCTTCTAAGTTGGATTTGGGAGTTGTAGTATAACTAAGAATCACACATGAACGATAAGCGTCAAAATCCTAGTCCAACTTGGACTCGTTTGTAGGGTTGTTAGGGGGAGCACGACCTAGCCTCGTAGAAGTGCTCAAAACCTCTATAAATTTGTCATAAACATATAGAAACATCAATGAAAATAAATTAGAAGCAACCAAGCTTAAAGACAAAATCGATTTTTTCTCCTAGGACTTTCTTGGATCGCGTCGAATAACTCCGAATCTTCTTCTTCTCATTTCTTTGAGTTATGCTCTAACTTTCTTCATGTTTATAGAACTTAGAACTATTCTAAACTATTTTAAATATTATATCTTTGAAAAAGAAACCTTAAGAAAACAATCCACCATCTCGGATTGCTTGAGAGGAGTACATTTGATAAAGAAGATAGAAGAAAGAGAGAGAATAGAAAATGATCATATTGAAATTCCAATATTAATCCTAGAGGGGGTGAATAGGATATTTTAAAATTATTTTTAGATTTCTCTAAATTCAATTCTTATTTAATTAACCAAATTAGTTCTAATGTTTGATTGCAATTAAGTTGTACACATGAATACTTATAATGCTATGGTGTGTAAGTGCCTAATTGGATTGCATGTGAAGTTGTTCCAATGTATGCAATGATAGACAACTTAAATGCTAAATATAAAGACAAACATAAGCAATAACAAAGTACATAAGATGTATAGTGGTTTGGAACAATGACCTACATCCACTCTCAAAAGGCTGACCACTGAGCTATAAATTTTATTAAGATTGAAGTGTTATAATTAAGGCTAAAATTGAACAAAAGCCTAGTCTACTTTCCATACAAGCTATACTTGGTGTCTGCGGTGGGTGTGGTCTATGGTCTACTCTTCTAGTGTCTCTGGTAGAAGAGCTAAGGTTCTACACTATCAGTGTCTCCAGCAGTAGTGCCAATTATCCCGGTGTCTCCGGTGGGAGAAGTCTCAATAACTCAATTAAAGGTTAAAGGCAAAGATTACCTCTTAAAGGTTGGTGTTGCCTTGTACATAAGTTGGGGTTGCTCATCCTTTAGTAAGATGTGACTATTGCTTCCCAAAGTTTTTTGATGGCTCTTCAAGCTAGTTGAGCCAATATCAGTGGTTGCTCCTCCTTGAGTACAATGTGATACACAATCCCACACCTTCTTCACTTGGGTTTTCTTTTGGACAACCTTTTATAGCCTACCTCCAAGAGATGTACCTTAGCAAGACTAAAGAGGTGGTAATGGAATGGTCTTAGTATAGATTTACCTATCTAAGCATAGAGAGAGATTTGCTAAAGTTTATAACTAAATCTCTCAAGATCTACCAAAATGAACAAGAGAGCTTTCAAAACATGGAGATTTACCAAGAACCATTACCTTTCTCATTTGGAGCTCAATCCCTTTTATAATGGATGAAAATTACTTGTGTCCATTAGATTAAAACATTCCCCAACGTTTAAATAACATGGGCCATTGATTTAAAGCAATTTTTTAAAGTTATGATGATTATACAGTGTTTCCACTACTTTGGATTAATCCAAATGAAAAAATACTAAGAACCTGTAACCCGAGAGTTACTGGTTTGATCCCAAATTGATCTAAATTATTTGGATCGAACTGGGAGGTTTGGATTGATCCTAGATCGATCAAAAGTCACAGTAAACAACTCCAAACCCCTTGGAAAGGCTGTAGTGACTTGGCATCACCCCTCCTTGGTCCAAGAAGGTTCATGGACCTTTGTACATCCCCTATGGACCCTTGATTCACCGTGCCATGCCACTTTACCTAGTTTACCTGATGAGAGTTCAGAATGAAGTGTGAACCCTTCGAGATGACTTGTATGCTCCTGGTTTTCTTTCCTTAAGGTCTTCTTGATGTTTGATGATGATCTTCATAATGCTTTGAGACCAAGAACCTCCTAGACTCTAAAATGATACCACTCATGCCCTAGTTTATATAATACATGTATTTTAGACTTCATGGAATTTACAACATATTACATTTTCAATCTCCCCCTTTGGGAATTCTATGACAAAACTTAAAAGATATGAATGTAATGAATATTATAATGATTACATGTACTCCAACTCAAGCCATATCTTTAATGAATTTCTTTGGCTCTCCCCCTTGATACGTGCTCGGGCTTTCCATTGATTGCTCTTCATTTGTAATGTGTTTTACCTTTAAGTCCCTAAAACTCATTTGACAAAAGTATACCTTTCTCAACCCAAGATTTGTCCTTTCAAATGATAAAGTATAATGAATACACAAGCAAGCAAATGAATGTAATGAAATGCATATGCCTATGAAGTGGAGTATCAAGTACAATTGAATGATCATAAGTGCAAGTGATTATGAGTTAAGTACAAACAACTTTAAGATTGTTAGTCCCTAGAGGGGGGGTGAATAGGATATCTATAATTTTTTCTGTTCTTTTTAAATGTTATTCAACCCTCTTTTGATTTACTTAGTTTTATCTTAATGTGCAGTGGAAATTCTTTTACTTAAGTAAATCTCTTTTCTATGAACTTATCATAGACCACAAAGCTCCATCATGCACTATAGTGTTACCTATAGTAGAGCGGGAGCAAAGTTGATAAGTTCCCTAAGGTTGTTTGATTAATCCTTTTGTATTAACCTTACTTAGAGTCACTTTTAATTACCTTACAATATGATCACTTAAGTTTAATACTTAGAGTGAAGTCCTAAAGTGATTTATAAACAATGAATTTCAAATTCAATATACTTTACAAGATGTTCAATTGAACTTAAATGATAGATTAACCAATTTGCAAATTCACTAAGGCCT
>JAOXJP010087326.1:0-14796 GCA_025762735.1 Platanus orientalis | reverse complement strand
GAATTTGTTTCTAGTACTCTTCTAAATGTGTTGATGGAGACTTATTATCCTCTCTAGATTCTTAGAGTTCAGTTATAGCCCGTTTGGCAGCCACCTGTAATGTAATCATTTCATTTGTTCGATAACAAGATAGATATAGGTGTCATTTGAATTCCAGATGGATGATAGGTTGGTAGCACATAGATGGGGGACATATTTATTAATAATTAATTTAACGTTGTACTTGCATTGTATTTAGAAATTATGATCTAGATTTGCTTAATTGTTTTTCTAATGGGTTCAATTGGAGTGGAAGCCACCCAAGGAGATGAAAAATTGATTGTAATATACTATCTAAGATGGCTTACAGCATAGTACAAATCAGTGTCGCGAACATGTAACCCATATTGGTTGATGTGAGAGAGCAAACATTTTCAAACACTAATTTCAGTTCTCTTTGGGTTGCATCAATATTCTTGGTACCTCTTATGAGCAAGTTGAAAATGATGCTTACAATTATTTGAAGACCATAAGAATACTTCAAATCGGAGGGAAGTGATTTAGCCTTGCGATCTTCTTGGTTCCAAATGTATGGGACCAGATGAAAGCATTTTTCAACCATTTTTGTTTTTTCAATGATATAAATGATGTAAGTAGTAGAGATGCAAATCATTGTATATATACACGTATGTACAACTTCAGGCAACGTTTTTGTTTTGTTAATATTTCTGGTTTTCTTCTCACCAAAAAAAATGCACCGATCTTTCAAAAAGAATCAATTTTAAAAGTAGCTGTCATTGAGTGCAACACGATAAACAAAGACAATGTATTTGAATGTCTCCAAAGTCCAAACGTACCATCTTTTGGAGAATCCCAAGATAATATAGTCAGCAACGGAACCCCTACATGACAATCTTGTGAAATGTGAATCATGTGTGGAGGCTTCATGTAAAAGTTTATTTGAATTTGAATGCAGAAAAGATAACTTAAAGTGAAGTCATATCTAGACCACAGCAAAAGAGGTTAATAACAAATATGAATGGGGATTCAAGAAATGAAATCATTTCAAGCCTCTATCGTTGTACGGAATCAAAAGAAAGAAAAGAAAAGAAGGTATTTGGCAGTGCTGCCAGCTTATATCACAAGATTCACGGTAGGAAGTGCGCGCCGTCTAGGTCCACTCTACTCTTGCATGACTGATCCTGCGTTAGGTAAAAGTAATACTCAGCTAACACGATACAATGAAGGGGATGGTGGGAGCCGGCCAGTCTAATGGTGAACAAGACTTCAATTTTGAGAATATATGATCCATTCTGAAGGGTCAATGAAGTTGGGCTGGTTGTCATTTCTGATCAGGGATGGTAATGTTGGATATGACCCATGAATCCGACATGAACCCAACACGAAATAAGCAACTTGATTGTAAACATGTTATGGGTCAAATTGAGTTGATCTGTTTTGACAATTGATAAATGGTTTACGTTAGGTTTGGATCGACTCATATAATCATATGCCTTTAACTTGTCACCACACTAATATCTGACTTGCTTACACGAATTGCTACATAACTTGTGAATCCGATATGAACCCAACATGAAATAAACAGGTTATGGTTGACTATTAATGTGTTTTGGATCAAAACGGGTCAATCCATCTTAAATTAATAAATGGGCTGGATTCAGGTTAAAGCATATAGTCGTATAGTCGTATACTCTTATCTTGACATGATACGACATGACCCTGACCCGCCAACACGAATTGCTACCCCTGTTTCTGAACAGTTAAATGATGAAGGTACAGGCGAGGTTCCACGAAATGGTTAGTGAAGTTGACGATGGGAACCAAACAACGGCGTGATTGACTGTAGTGTTTCTTGTCTAAAAGGAATTAATCGTTGGTTCTCAAGTAATTAAGAAGGCCAATAAAACGAGGCACCCATTTCAGATGGGGGAAGAGGGGTCATGCAGCTAGTCTTGTATTTTTTTAAGATTTTCAAAGGCAGAGAATATGATTGTGCTGTAATTAGGCAATAAAATTCTACCAAAAGATAGCCCTGCTTGCTTGCTTATATTACAAGCCTTTTTACACTATCTTATGACTCGAAACCGAGGGTGCACGAGAAAGTTTTTTTTTTTTTGGGAATTATGAATCCAAATTGTGGATGAACGAGAGACAGAGAGAGAGAGGGGAGAAGGGAGGAAGACCTTAAGATCTCCATAAAGAAAAAATGGAATCTTGGTCATCGTCGTACAAGTTCTTACATCATTTCGGCACGACATTCCCTCGAAAACATGATTCCAGCTCTTTGATTCTCACTTATAAATTATAATGTAGGGGCGGCCCGCTTCCCCGAAAGCCATTTTCAACAGGGAAATGGCGGGTTCCTCGTTCTAGTTGAATCGTTTACCGAACGACATTCCACCGAATCGATTTCAAGGTTCCAAGTAACTTGACTCTTTTATAACCTGTCGTTGTATGCGTTCTTCTTGAATTACCCGCATTCCCTGGATTACAAGATTCCACCGTTTCTATTTTCTTGTAAAAAGCCATTCAATGGGTGAATGGATAAAAAATACTCACCTTACCGAATGCTAACCACTGCTCCTTGTCAGGCAGCAGGCACATCAGCACCTAAAAGTGAATGTATGCCCCCCAAAAAAGTGAAAATCACTTTTCAATGCTGATGTGTCCAACCCTGACAAGGAGCAGTGATGAGCATTTGTTAAGGGAAGCGTTCATAAACCAATCCCCATTCAATGGACATATCGGTTTTTATTTATTTATTAATAATAAATAGGGAAAGGATCGTCTGCCGATGAATCAGCAGGAAGGATCCTTCCTTTGACCAACACTACAAATTTCATATAGTTCAGGGATCATTATGTAATTTACCCTATTTATTATTGCACCCTTTGCAAGACATTGTTTCACTTTCTATGCAAAACTGACATGTGAATCCCAAAAAGTGAATTGATTCTCCCCCTCTGTTTCGGCTCCTGAGCGTCGCAGAGAGGGGCGGCACAGAGGATATCCATGGTGTGAAACCTTGGGCCTAGTTGGGCTAATAAAATAATAATAATAAATTAATTAATAATAATGGCATGCAATTTGATGGGAGTTGGCCGCTGAGGTTTGGGTCGTTTCTCACATCAAAAATACCAATTTGACTGTCGGTTGCAAGTGTGCAACTAAAAAAATGACACTCATGTTTTTTGAACTTACCATAAAATCTGCGGCTAATCGCTAATTATGCCGGATTCACAGAGTGATTAACAATCCGTGGGTTCTCAAAATGCGTTTGAAATGAATAGCATACCAACTATGGTGTATTTATGTTGATATTTTTTGGTAGCAAGATTGTATTTATGTTTGTTGACTAATTACAATATGATTATTGCATAGCCCTATATCAAAGAAATGATTATAGAAGAGAATAAGGTAAAGTGCATATAAACAAATCAATAAAACAAAAGATCACAGGAGTTAATCAAGCCTTCTATCTATATTAGTCGCCAACTAATCGCCAGACAAGCAATAAAAACAAATTAAAAGGATGCATGATGAAGAGATGCAGGACATGTGAGTCATGTGGTAAAGATATAGCAACTTGATTGGCAAAATGAACAAATCAAATATGTGGATTACCATCAACTAGATCTTATCACAAAACCTTAGTGGACCTCTATTGTATTTGAGTCATGTTTCTCAGCCGTTCGATTGATGAACAATCTGACGGAAAAGATTAGAACTTTTACTTAGAAGTTGTTTCAAGGTAGGTGTCTCCTAGCCTTGTACATGAAGGTATTGGGATGTGAGGAAAACTCTTCGTCTAAAGAGATTTCTCAATAGACAAGTGACTGTTTTGTTTTTTCTTCTAACGGGTTTTTTCCTTAAACGAAACAAAAAGCAAAGGGTGTCTTTGTATTGAGGAAATAGAATCTTCTTAGAGTTCACAGAGAAGGTGAGGAGGGTGTTTTTTTGTTGTTTAAAGAGTAAGTTAAAGATACGATGAAATCTTAGGTTTTCTTGGGACACAGGATTGAATTGAGAAAAAAAAAAGAATTATTTCGGTGCAACTTATTGTTGAGTTTTGGGGTTGTTAGAAATTAAAGTAGGAGAGAACTCATATTTCATGATTCACAAATTTTTATATCTTCTTAAAGTTTCAAAATTAATCAATTCATCCGAACATAGAAGGTATTATTATCACGTTTCTTGAAGATAGTTGAGGTCTCCCAATAACGTGCAAGAGATCATCGCGGCTAAGCTAACTCTGGGATACAATTTACCTCAAGTAGAACTTTTGTCTTTTTACGGATTTGTATTTTTCGACAAAAACGAATAAAACCTTGTTGTTATTCTTAAAGTCCAAAAGTTCAGAGATTAATTTTACAGAAAATCCGGTAGCATAACGGTATTGTCAAACGGTTTTCTCAAATTAAACTACTCACAGATCAACGAGAATTCTCACAAGGAGAAAACCGAATCTTATGAGATTATCATTTTTGTTAAACCAACCAATCTCTTTCAAAGAGGAGAGTAATTATAACAAAAGTTTTGAATCAAGACCTTAATGTATTACTTCTCAAAGGAAGACATCTGAGATCAAAACATGTATTCACAATAAAAAGAGAGAAAGACAAAGATTAAGAACAAGAAGATCGCAAGCAGATTCACGCTCCTTTTTCTTCTTCTTCAGAGAGTATTCCCTAACTTTTCAATAGTCTTTTTCTCTTTTTAGAGAAAAACCTAGACAACCACCAATGTTACACGTTTCATCTCTAAAATCTCTTTTTTATCAAAACTATTTTCTCTTTAATTTATGTAGATATTTATAGAGATAGATTAGGTTTTGGAGGAAACCTTAATTAGAGTTTTACCCTTGACCGTAGATCTAGAGAAAGGAGATCTTACGGCTAAAATATAGTGAGGAGAGAGAGATGGAAGTGGGGTGTGGCAACCCTAACCACTCCCACACGTCTCTAAGAGAAGTAAGTGGGAGTTGGCTTGGTCACCTCATCCCTACAATCAAGGGATTTGATTCCTTTGATTTATTTATTATAATATCTCAACAATCCCACACTTATTATAAAATATATTTTAAAAACAGGTATTAAAGGCTTTTAAGAGAGGTCATTGTACATAAATAAAGGTGGTGTTAACCTTAAACCTTTACAGTGTAAACAATAGATTATCGTCTTTTGAGACCTAGTGAACAAAGCCTTAAACCGTTATTTATTGACAAACAACTTTGTCACACACACAGTCCTCACAGCAAGGTTTTACTCATTCATACAGATTAATAATTTAAGATCATTGCTATATCTCGGTTTACTGAGTGTTAGAGACAACTTGGATCTCATAGAAAGTGATCAGCCTTCACACTCAGATAGGTGAGTTTATATCACAAACATATAAATGCCCCAACCTAAAATGGGTATATAGAACTTATTAAGAGAACTCAATTTCTCAACCTTCATCATCTGCGAGAACACATTTGTAGGCTAAAAACACATTATTCTATAGGAACCACCTTCTGTAAGAACACTATACACCATCTGTAAGTAATCCTTTTACAGGCTTGCAATAAGAAGGGACAAATTTTATTAATATGAAAAATTGTGCTTGCAACTGGTTTATCTGGTTTGTTATCTCATTGAACCTAATTAACATACAATGCTACCAGGTTGGTTTCCCATTGAACCTAGGACAGCCAGGTTGGGTTTCTACTAAATACATTTTTAACAGGCTTATTAAGGCCTTTAGATAACGGGTCTACAAGTAATCATATGAGCAATCTTATAAGGTTAACTCCATATAAGACCCCTCACATGATTGTGCTTCAGGCGTATGATATTGACTTTTTCATTGTAATTCTCACTTTCTGCCTTGAATATAGCAGCGAGATTATAACAGTAAATGGTTATTGCCGACATAGGCTTATCCCATATTGGTATGTCTACCAATACATTTCTCAACCATTCTGCTTCCTCTCATGCCGATGATAGGGTTACAAACTCTGACTCCATTGAGGAATGGGTTAAACACGTTTGTCTTTTGGATTTCTAGGAAATAGCACCTCCAGTCAATGTATAAATCTAAGCAGTCACTAATTTGGACTCATCCCAATCCGAATTCTAGATAACATCACTATGTCCATAAACCACAGTGGGATACTTGTCATAACATAAGTCATAGTTCATGGTTCCTTTCAGATACCTCAAAACTGAATTCAATGCACTTCAATGCATATTACTTGGATTACTCGTGTATCTACTCAACATCTCTACTGTAAAGGCAATGTCCGACCTTGTGCAGTACATGATAGACATTAAGTAGTCGATAACTTGTGAGTACTTGTATTGTGATACATGGTCTCCTTTATTCTTTATCAATCTTAGGTTGTGATTCACTGGTGTAGGTGTTGGATCACATTCGAACATGTCAAATCTTTTGAGAATCTTCTCAATATAGTTGGATTGTGAAATCACAATCCCATCATCATCTCGGATGATCTTGATTCCTAAGATAACTTCCATAACCCCCAGATCTTTCATGTCGAATACCGACGAGAGAAACCTCTTTGTGTCATCGACATAGGATAAACCAATTCTAAAGATGAGCATATCATCAACATATAGACTGATTATCACACATGACTCTCCATTAGTCTTTAAATAGATACACATATCTCCGTTGTTGGATTTGAATCCATTACCAATAAGAGTTATTTGCAATTTGTCATGTCATTGCTTGGGTGCTTGTTTTAATCTGTATCTTGCATATTTTCTTTTATTGTCCTAGCATGACATATCCTTCTGGCTGATCCATGTAAATCTCTTCTTCCAGCTGACCATTTTGGAAGGTTGTCTTTACATCCATCTGATGTATAATAAGATTCTTGATCGAAGCCACAACCATCAATAACCTAATAGTTGAGATCCTTGCTACTGGTGCATAAGTATCGAAGTAATCAAAATCTTTCTTTTCTTTGAACCCTTTAGCCACCAATTGAGCCTTGTATTTCTTTTAAATATCCACTTGCACCTAATTGGTTTGCACCCTTGAGGAAGATCCACCAATATCCAAGTGTTATTAAACATTATGGAATATATTTCATCAACTACAACCTCTTTCCAGAACATCACATCATGTGATTTCATGGTTTATTGGTAAGATAATGGATCTCCTTCTGCCATGTAAATTACAAAGTCAGAACCAAATTTTTTGTGCTTTCTTTTTCTCTTACTCTTTCGAGATGTGGATTGTACATTCTCAGTGTGTCTTTCCCTCTTCCTTGTGATATGTTTATTCACCCCCACTATTTCCACGTTCTTCTTAAATGAAAATGTTTCCTCGAAGAATTCAACATTGATGGATTCTATGATAGTGTGCGGAGCAGGAGTTTCTAGATTCAAAAATCTATATGCTTTGTTTGTCATTGAATAACCAATAAATGCACAATCAATTCCTCTTGGACCTACCTTAGAGGTGTGCTCATTTAGCAATTTTACTTGAGTTAAACAACCCCAAGTTCTGAAGTAGCTTAGTTAGGCTTCCTTCCATTACATACTTGATATGGAGTAACGTCTAGTTTCTTCTGAGGAACTCGGTTCAGTATATGACAAGCAACCATTAAGGCTTCTTCTCATAGATTTGGGCATGCTCTAAAACTTATCATCATCACATTGACCATTTCTGTCAAAGTGCAATTCTTTCTTTCAGCTACTCCGTTTTGTTGTGGTGTGTACGATGCTGAGGTCTCTCTGTGAATTCTACAATCTTCATAAAACTTGATGAATTCAGAATCTATGTATGCACCTCCTCTGTCTGACCTCAAAACCCTAATCTTCAAATTAAGAAGATTCTCAACTTCTGTTTTGTAGGTCTTGAACTTTTCAAACACTTCATCTTTTGTTCTTAGCAAAAACACATAAGTGTATTTGGACGCATCATCAATGAACGTTATGAAATATCTCTTTCCTTATCTGGATAATGTATCTGTCATTTCACAAATGTCAGTGTGTACAAGATCTAGTACATTAGATGATCTTTGCACACTTGAGAATGAACTGCGTGTGATCTTGTATTTGCTACATATGATGCATTTGTCACTTATTGCATTATCTAAATTGGTAATCAATCCCAGATTTGTCGTGTGCTTGATTTTGTTATAATGAACATGTCTTAACCTACCATGTCAAAGATCGCAAGACTCAATCAAATAAGTAAAAGTAGAAGGCATTTCATTAATAATGTTAAGTTTAAACATTTCAGAGGTGGCAAATCATTTGCCTACAAACACACCATACTTGAGATTACAACTCTATCAAACTTAAACACCATCTTGAATCCATGTTTGTTCAGAAGTGATCCGGATACCAAATTCTTCCTAATGTCAAGGACGTGCAGGACTTCTCTGAGGGTAACAGTTTTTCCAAAGGTAAACCGCAGCTCCATTGTGTCTTTTCCAATTACCTTAGAGGATGAGGAGTTTCTAATGAACATATTCATTCCATCCTCCACTAGTTCGTAGGAGACGAACAAATCTTTATTCCCGCAGATGTGTCTTGTGGCACCAATATCAAGTCACCAGTTTACTTCCTCTCCCACTATGTTAACTTCAGTGATTACAACTATCATATCATCATCATGGACCATTCTCTTATTTTTGTTCTTGAACTTGTTCTTGTGATTGTGATTGTGATTATCATCATCACCATTATTCTTACTAACACACTTTAGCCACATGCCCTGGTTTTCTACAACTGTAGCAATAGAATTTGGTGTATGGCTTTCCAAAAGGTTTCTTCTTTCCTTTGACAAGCTTCTTGAATTCTTTCTTGTAAGGTAAGAAACGACCCTTAGGTTTAGCTTCCACCATATGCGTCTTCTTAGTTGGTTTTGGCTTCTTATCTTTGTTTCTAATCAATTCTTCAATTCGCAGATGATGCATCAGGGTGTCAAGTTTCATGCTATCTCTTTCATACATTAACTTGGTCTTATAATCTTGCCAAGACAGAGGTAGCTTGGAAATCAACATATTGACATAGAAAACGGGATCTAAATTCATCCCTGCAGCAGTTATTGCATCAGCAATTTTCTAGAACTCTTTGGCCTGTTTCAGAATAGATTTATTATCCACCATTTTGAACCCTCCATAGTTCTGCATGTGGAATTTCTTACTACCCACAGCTTCTTCTCTATAGACAGTAGTCACAGTTTCCCACAAGTCCTTAGCATTTTGTCTTTTCTGCAAATTGATTGAAGAGACTGTCAGAAAGTGTCTCAAGAATGAAATGACGACACTTGTAATCAGTGGCCTTCCAGTCTGCATCAGCTTTTGGGGCTACATCAATTTCTTGTCCCATTACCTCATACCCATCAGGGATAATTGATGGATCATCAGTCAACACATAATAGACATTGTGATGTCTCAAAGTGTATTCCGCATTTTCTTCCCATCTTTTAAAGTTCTTTCCATTGAATCAGGTTGATTCAAAATAGCAAATCCCGGGTTGGCCCATGGGAGTAGACATATCTTCAAATTGTTAAGCTTTGGGATAGTCAAAAATTAAAGTAAGAGAGAACACAAATTTCACGATTCACAAATTTTCTAATCTTCTTAAAGTTTCAATATTAACCAATTCATCCGAGCATAGAAGGTGTCGTTGTCACACTTCTTTAAGATAGTCGAGACCTCCCAATAACGTGCAAGGGATCACAACCAAGCTATCTGGGATACAATCTAGCTCCCTTGTCTTTCTACGGATTTGCACTTTTCGGCAAAGACAAATGAAACCTTGTTGTTGTTCTTAAAGCCCAAAAGTCCAGGGATTAATTTTACAGAAAATCCGACAGCATAACAACATTATCAAATGGTTTTCTCAAATCAAATCGCTCACAGATCAACGAGAGTTCCCACAAGGAGAAAACCAGATCTTATGAGATAATCACTCTTGTTAAACCAAGCAATCTCCTTCAAATTGGAGAGTGATTATTACAAGATTCGTGAATCAAGACTTCAAGGTATTACTTCTCAAAGGAAAACAACCAAGATCAAGATCCATATTCACAATGAGAAGAAAGAAAGACAGAGATTAAGAATATGAAGATCGTAAGTAGATTCGTGTTTCTTCTTCTTCTTCTTCAGAGAATATTCCCTAGCTTTCCAATAATCTCTTTCTTCTTCCTCTTTCTCTTCTTAGAGAAAACCCTAGGTAGCCACCAATGTTGCACGTTCAATTTCCAAAATCTCTTTTTCACAAAAAAAAAACCTTCATTTTCTCTTGCACGTTCAAGCTTGTTCCCCATGTAAAACCAAGGTGGTAGAAGTAGGATCCATCCCCTTCATAATCAAGTGTTCTTCCACAACTTTAAACTTTCATCTTATTCAATTTTCACACCTCACACAAGGGCATAAGATCTCTTCCCGGCTCCCCCACATCTGCTTGAGCCATGTTTAGGAAGTCTCGTACTCCTTTTCTATATTCACTTGATAGTCTACAAAAAGACACTCATTCCTTGTCCATCATGAATAGCTCACTTGATACGTTACTTTGGTACCAACATTCCCCCTATGGAAGCAATCTCCATGTCTTAGATATAAGACATTGTTTGATTATGCATATATTATAAATCTAAATAACCTCAACTTCTCTGTAATTGGTAAGAGGTTCCTATCCCATTCAGGAATGCTTAATCTATATTGCATCAATAGCTCCACTAATTTATTCCACTTCATAAAAAAAATTCGATAGCACCTCCCTCTAGTTCTTCAAGTACACGAATCAGACCAAGTGAGCACATATTGTTGACATTATAGCCAACAGTAAACACCACCACATATGATTATGTATCCAAAGAACAAGAAGAGATGATATCCATTTTTTTAATAGTGGAATAAAACAAGAACCACTGGTAGCAATATGGATTATATATGCATTCCCAAACTGTCCAGATGTGGACAATTCAAAACTTGTCCTATGACAACCATTACTCATCGCAAGTTGAACAAAAAAACTGTTGACATGAATTTTATCTCACAAGGAAATACACTCTAATGCCAACAAATAATTTGTCCAATGTGGCGATAAGATGTACGAAAGTCAAAGAACGATTCTTAAACGGGTCTAAGGTCAAAAAATGATTAAATTATCACTTCATTTAAAAGATAAAATTTATATTCGAACTATGACAAGGAATGGTTTTCTTTAGATAGGGTTGTGACTTACCAAAATTGATTAAACATTGTATTAATCTGGATTCCTAACTTACTCGTATTTCTAGCTTACAATAGTTACACTTCGTCTCGAATGAATAACCTTAATCTAACATTAATATTTAAGAGTAGAAAAAGATATATATATATATATATATATATATATATATATGAAATTATCGTTGTTAATTTATCCACTGCTTCAAGTCCTAATGTCCCTTTATATCCTTGTTATTTTGGCACGAATTTGAAACCAGCAACCTAAACCTGAGAGCTTTTATACCTTCCCATATTTAGCCCTGCCTTTAATTAATTTGTGGAGTGGTATCTTTATTGTGGTCTGCATCACCTCTTTAGTATTTATGCTTAAACACATCCTGATATTCAATATGGTACCATACTAAAGAGTACAAAATACAAAAGAAACATAAAGTCCTGCCAACATATACATATTTACAATGCATACCCCTACATGTATACACTCTCTAACATCCACAATCTGATCGGGATGATCAGATCTTTGAGTTTTAAACACTAATTTACATCGGATCGGTCAATCTGGTCCCAATCCCCCAATCCCAATTCCGATCCTAGGTTTTTTAATCATGACACCCAGTGACTTGAGAATAAGCTAGACATGTAATATATAATCAACACGCACTCACACATTCCTAGAAAAGTATCAAAACTGTCTTCTAAGACCAGCAACCAATGACTTCATTCTAACATCTTTGTGTCATTGTTTGCTGCTATATCAGCAAACCAGCAGCTTTGCAATGACAATTGACAAGTGTAAGGACCTATATCAGAAAATCTACAAATTTAGTTAAGAAGATCCAAACAAGGACTATGGAAGTAGGGCATAAACCCCAAAAAATAAATAAATACTACATGAGCAAATAGCAGAACATGTGAAATGGTAGCAGAGAAAAACTTAAAATTCTTATGAGAGAAATACCATAAGATATCTTTTCTAAAAAATGCTAAATCCCCATAAAGATTGGTAGTGTATTAAACTCACTGGGCCAGTTCTTTGCATGACATGCTATTGTTACCAAAACATGTAAGAGTCCTTAAGGGCAGAGTGAGAAATTTGTTTAGAATTAAAGTTGAGAAAAAGCAGGGAGAAGATGTGGGGAAAAAAGAAAAAAAACAACAACAATGTGTTCAAGCCCTAGGATTAGCAAAATTTCAGAGCAGAATACTGCTCCAAGTAAAGCTTCATAATCGATGTAGGAATATACAAGCATATCTCTACTGTTGCATTTACTACTAGGGGTTTGTTTGGAGGCAATAAATGCAATGGACATAAATGTAGCACTTATTTGGATATTATGCAAAACTAGGATTTGTGAGACCTGGAATCTCCATGAGTAGAAAGTATTCCTTATGAAAGGAGTCCAATCACACCAAATTTACTCAAAAACAGCTGCAAGCAACATGAAACCTAATCGCTAATCAGGAAACACAATGGTCGCACATCCCCCAACCATTCCAACCTCAACACATCACTTCAGTACTGTAACTACTAAAACCCAAAACAACAACAATCAGCACAAAAAGAGGCAGTGAATAACAAATAAAAGTGGAAAACTTAAAAGCTAACAGGAACTTCATATATCCATACCAGACCAGAAAAATCCTTGATGTGAAGACACATAATTTTTTTTAGTACCAGTTTGAGTTCGAATCCTTGATTTCTAGGTTGGTAACCCACCTTTCTTCCAACTAGACCACAAGGGCGGTGGAAGTTAACCAGTACTTAGATTATATTGTTTCAAAACAAATAGTTATAAGAGCAATAGATGAAGGGAGCATTAAAATGTGTTATCAGATTTTATTTGTGGAAGTTAACCAGATCTTTCTTATACATTTGGTGTGTTTACTAGGTATAAGAGCAATAGATGAAGGGAGCATTCAAATGCAATAAAATGTGTTATCAGATGCTTGGAAAGTATATAATGAATCTTGGTATTCTATTTTAAAAGAAAAATGGATCAAACCTTGTGGGTTGTGGAATTGGTGATATAGTTGGAAAAGGGGTTTACATCTAGGAGTCCAGATCTGCTGAAATTGGGTTTTCAGCATTTTGCCACCAACACTCAATAACTGAAGCATAAGACTCTTTAACTATTTCAAATGAGGAAACCGAACCAAACAAAACTCTTCTCTTGTCTCTACAATGGTGTTTCGAGAATTTGAGAGGACAATGGCCAACTTATGCTATACGTTTGTTTGGATCTGCAATGGGCTCAAGAGCTTGAGAGGACAACCGTCCTTTTAAAATCACACATACTTCCACACAACCCCCCCCCCCCCAAATAAAAAACCACATACTTCACAAGCTTGGGACTTTACATTACCTTACTGAATCAGCAAGATTTAGAAGGTTTAGTCTCTATTTAGTTGTGAAATCCTTTTCCCCTACTTGCAAAATATGGTATAGGCAAGAAGGACAGAGGAACATAAGCAACAATTTTCTTACATTGGATGCTTCGGAGAAAACAGAGCTCTTGATGGTTGTGCAAATGAACAACAATGGATTTGAGTAAATAATAATAATAATAATAAGAAGAAGAAGAAGAAGTACTTTGAGATATTTCTGGTTAACCAGGACTTTGATTATATTTGTATTAAAAGACATCATCTCAGACTCCACGAATAGCCTTAATGGTGAAAAATCAATGAAGTAAAAGAACATCAATCTATATTTGCTCAGTCAATAAGACATCTCTACTGGACAAAACATTCAGATAAGCAATATATAAAAAAAAAAACCCCACGGAGAACAACAAACAAGCACAGATTTAAATAAATAAAAAAAGCCAAAAAAGCAGAAAATGATTAAAAAGAAGAAGAAGAAAATAATAAATCGGAACAAAAAACAAGAAAAGAACGCAAAAACAAAACAAAGAAAACATATGATGACAGAAATATAAGAAAAACTAGGATTTTTAGCGCCAGATACATGCCTGATGAAGCAAATTTCAAGATAAACCCTAAACTTAGAGATGCTCAGAAATGAAGATCTTGAATACAAGTAAACCAAAACCCTACTACGACGGATACCTGAGCTTGAAGTCGCACAAAAAACTTGCGAAAAAGCATTTTGGGAAAAATTCTAGGGTTTCCCAAACTCAAACCCTAGAAAGTCCAGAGGTCTGCTGCTACTGAGCTTGCCTCTTGTGAAAAGATCTGAAAAGCTTTCGATCTGATGCTCTCAATCTCCAGAAATCACGATGCTCTGAAAAGCTCTCAATCTCTCGAAATCACGATGCCCCAAAACCCTAGACAAAGCTCTCAATCTCTGATGAATCTTGTGAAAGAGACGAGATGTTTTTGTGGGAAGAGGGATGACGCGGGAAGAAGAAGTAAAAGCCCCAAAAATGGCGCGACCGGAGTAGAGCCAGCGTTTTTAAAACGCTGGTCATAGTGTTCTTGCAGGGCGGAGCAACTAATGGCACCCCCAAAAATACTCACCACACCCCATTTTAAAGACTTTTCAATATTTCAACCCATGCCCCTTACTAAAATGACCTTCTTACCCCTGTTAACCCAGAACCTAAAAAATGAAATTGCTCTCCCCCCCCCCGCCC